>JAQZBX010093516.1:0-12144 GCA_029593785.1 Cabassous unicinctus | reverse complement strand
AATAATTCTAAACTAGTTAGGTTAGTAGTTAAATCATAATTTACAATAAACAGGCCGTTGTTTTTATATGCAGGTAGACAATTAAAAAGGAAAAGCATCATTGTAAAACATTATGATTAAGCTGTTGGGAGAAATAGAGGCCTTGATGATATTTGGGGGGACTGTGCCTGTCTTAGGTCAGGACCGTGCTAAACGGCTGTTGGATCTTACCCGTCATTGGAAACCATGGCAGCAATTGGCCAAGCCCCTGTCTTAGGTTGACCCAGCGGCTTTGCCGCAGAGAGGGGGGGTCCAGTTGCCCGTTATTGACTAACCAGTCCAGCGCCCGATGAGGCATATTTTTCAAGGAGCTTAAAAATGGCCTTTGTAAGAGTATAAACAGGGTGAAATTAGGCCCCAAGTCCTGAAGTGTTTAGTCCTCTTCCACAAGTCGGGTATCCTTGATCCCTTCTTGACCAGCCACGGACCTTGTCTCGTAGTAGGTCTTGACGAGAGCTAAGCACCTCCGTTGATGGCCGCCACAGTAAATGACAAAACCAGGATTTCAACCCAGGGCTGCCTGATTCAAAGCCAGGACTCTTAACCATGGTGTTCTACTGTCTTGCTGTTCTTGCAGACCAGAAGTCAGCAAACTATCACCTGTGGGCCAAATCTGGCCTTCCACCTGTTTTTGCATGGCTCACAAGCTAAGAACGGATTTTACAGATGAACGTTTGCAACCAGTTTGATGATAGGGAACCCCAACTTTGAATCCCAATCCAGCAACATATTATCCCCCCAAAGAATCCCATTCTTCTCATTAGTGTACCTGCAGTACCAGAATCGGACTCAATTATTATTGTTGCATTTTGAATTTTGTCAATTAAAGATTTCTGGAAATTTGTTTTCTCTCTTGCTATAGAAGCATTAATATGATTTTTATAAATATTTATGTAAATATTTTACACAATAGCCTTTTGACCTGCAAAGCCTAAAATATTTATGATCTGATCCTTTTCAGAAAATGTTTGCCAGTCTCTAATACAGACACAGATAGACTATGTGGGGTACACGGAGGGTCCTGAATCCTCTGCACTAATGCAGAGGGCTGTAACCGTCAGTATGTGGTGGGGGGCAGAGGGATTGGGGGTCCTCTGTTCCAGTCCTGCCTCCATGTGTCACATATTAATTCTGACCCACTGATCTGGTCTGGGTTGGAAAATCTTATTAAATTCAAGGCTCTGATCACAGGAAGTCCCAGCCTGTGCTTATCGGTCCTGCAAACTGCACCTTAACCCGAACATTCAGTGTCTGCAGATGCTGAGCACAGCGCTGCAAACCAAATTTTTTTAATAGAGGTTTGCTGATAAGAGGAATGGAACTCTTCTTTGGAGAGTAAGGTTTCACTTAATCGGAGTTGCCATTTAATGTGCCTAATCAGGAAAGCCCCTTTCATAAGAAAGCCTCTTCTTACCTACGTGAGGTCTGACCTGAAGGAAGAGTCCCCTTTCGGGTGGAGCCATGACGCTGTCACCGCCATGAAGCCCCCACGCCAGTGGTCAGTATATGATGGTGGAATCATTTTAGTTCCATTGTTTTTGACGAGAAAAGGAGCCTGAGGCACCCTCCCCTCTTCTCTTTGTGTTCTGGTCTAAGGAGACCTGTTGGTTGACCTTGGCAATATTTTATTCATTAAAAAAAAATCTTATGGTGGTAAAATGCACAAACACAAAATTTCCCACTTTAACCAATGTAATTGACAATTCTGTGGCACTATTTACATTCACAATGTTGTGAAACCATCACCACCATCTGTTTCCAAAATTTTCCATCAACCCAAAAAGAAACTCTGTACCCATTAATAATTCTTCATTCCCATCTCTTCCCATCCCCTGGTAACCTCTAATCTACTTTCTGTCTCTATGAATTTGCCTATTCTAGATATTTCACATAAATGGAATAAAAATATTTGTCCTTTTACATTTGACTTAGTATCATGCTTTCAAGGTTTATCTATTTTGCAGCATGTAACAACTTCATTCCTTTTTATGGCTGAATAATATTTCACTGTATGGATATACTATATTTTTAATATACATTTATCTGTTGATGGACACTTGGGTTGTTTCCACTTTTTGGCTATTGTGAGTAACACTGTTATGAACATTGTTTTATTCATTTTAATAGGTGTTAAATGAATAGCATCATTTAGCTCCTCTGTTTCACAAGTTTTAACTGAGCATTATTTTCATATTTATGCTCCTACACTATTTCATCACTAGGACTGGACCTCCTATGAGCCCTTGGGTGAGGGAAACCTGGACCTTGGTTTCTCTACCTCTTAATTGAGAAGATTTGGCCTCTATAATCACCTTGGTTTATTCCAGTGCTAAAATTTTATGTGTAAAAACTAAGTACATAAATCTGACATTTTTACTGTTTTCTCTCCTTCCCTTTTCTTTAATTAATCCAATAGGAAATTTGTGGGGGAATAGAGGAAGATGTGAATTTCCCCACACTTGACTCCTGAGCCATTCCAGGGCTCAGATAAGGTTCTACAAAGGAGACTGGCAGTTTCCACCAGTCAGGGAAACTACAAGCTGGTTTCTTATGACATCAGAATCTCCTTCTAATTTTAAAACCAATATTAATTTCCTGGGTGCTTTTTCCTGGTAATCTACACCCTCACATTGTACTGTGCATTATGCATGGAAGCCAGAGTTGTTTTTCAAAAGGCAAATTCAGTCTTGCCATTTTCATGTTTTAATGCCTTTGCCCTGCATTTATGATAAAATCCCAACTCCTAACCTAGCTCCACATCTCTCATACCTCTTTCTCTTGCTCACTTGCTCCAGACAGACTTTTGCCCTCTAAGTTTCTGGAAAGCACTAAGTTCTTTCCTGCCTCAGGGACTTTGCAACACCTTTCCCTCTGCCTGAATTGCTCTCCCATGTGCATCCTCTCCTATTGCCTCTTTCCTCTATTCATCTCCTGCCTCCTTCTCATTTTTCAGATCTCAATTCAAATGTCATCCTTCAAAGGATTCTTCCCTGACCATTCGATTGAAAGTATGTCACCCCCGTAAATAGTTGTCATAGAGCCATGCATAGTACAACACAGCTTTATCATAGATTACAAATTTTTATTTTTTGTTTGTTTCCTTATTTATCATCTGCCTCTACCAGAAGGTTATAAACTTTGTGAGGACAGAGACCATGCAATATTTACTTGCCAGTGCATGTGCTGTACCCAGCACATAGTACATGCTCAATAGATATTTATTGAATGGATAGAAGAGTAAGTATTACTAGTGCCTCTTTAACAGTATTATCTTTATTTACTTTTGATTTCTTAGAATTCCTGTGCTTCATCAGCTAGAGAGATGAAACCCATTACCAGGATGAAAAGAATATTTTATGGGGTATGTATTCCAAACCCTTGCTTTCAAACACTTTGCTTTTTAAAATACAAACATATTCTGCATTTATATTTGTACTTTATCTGCATATTGGAAAGAAAGGAAACTACAAAGCCATCAGTGAATTGGATATTCTTCTTTCCTGGCTTAAAAAATTTCTGGAAAGCCTTAAGTAAATCAAGAAGCAAAGAGCATTAATTTTATAGTAATTTTGAAATACTAGGAGAACCACCAGAAAGAAGTTTATAACAGTATTTCTTTAAAAAAATTTTGTATGTACTATTGATAGTAAGTTCAGAATAGACTGGAGGAGTCAAATGTAATAAAGTTTTAGAGATAAGGAAATGATCACTAACCTATATATTTTCAATATTTTTTAAAGACTGTTTTCATCCTTGATCGTGTTTTGTAATTCACAGGTACATTGTATAAATTTAATTTAAAGATGTAT
The DNA here is from genome assembly GCA_029593785.1 of Cabassous unicinctus. Taxonomy (NCBI): domain Eukaryota; kingdom Metazoa; phylum Chordata; class Mammalia; order Cingulata; family Chlamyphoridae; genus Cabassous; species Cabassous unicinctus. The sequence continues at coordinate 8,296 of JAQZBX010093516.1, read as the reverse complement.
AACCTGAATTGGTTCATCTAATATTTATAGAGGGAAAATGACAGATTTCTGAAATACAATATAATGTTATTGAGACTTATGTAGACACTATGTATATGATTATTGTCTACATAAGGGTTTGATGATGTTAAATATGTCCAGTGTATACTTAGCTCTTAGCAGAAATTAATTTTAATTGAACTATTTCTTTTTCTTGGATCTCTTCCATGGCAGCATGTTAGAATTTCAATAAGTGCAACGGCTAACAACCAGATCAGATCAGCTAGGACACACTAGCCAACTCACTGCTTTGAATGATTTACTAGGAATGTCTTTGTAAGATAACTCAAGCCACAAAGACCACAGATATCTATAGTTGAAATGATGCTGGAGCTGAATAACGCATCTTCTGGGTGCTGTACAATTAGGAAAGTTGATAATGGCCAAATAAGAGTCTCAATGCAGCTCAGATTCCACAAAACACTTTTCATCCTGCCTAAAACCTTTATTTTCACGGTTAGCCTTTGGGTTAATGAATGATTTGACATGACTGCTTTTTGCTTTAAATGGACTCTGCTTTACAGCCCTCTGGCATACAAGGCATAGCAGTTTCTGGCAGCGTGCCCTGGGCAGTGGGCCAGTTCAGCTCCACGAGGCCTTCACTGTCCCCTGCTGCACATGGTTCTGTGATTTGGTGTTCTGTGGTATGATCAGGCAGGGTCTCCCCAAGACCTTCACTGACTTTGCCTTTGGCATCTCATCCCTTCCTTGCTTTCCCACCTTCATATGGCCATTATTCTGCCCACAGGAGTTTCCCCTCAGGACTACCCTCTCCTGATTTATCCCATATTCCAAAATTACCTATTTGTCCCTTGCCTCTTCTCCTTTATCCCTTCCCCATCAACACGCTGGGTCCCATGCCTTATGTCTGCTGGTGATCTCATTACTAGACAAGTCCATAGGAAGGAAAAGGTGCGATGGGCACCAGGGAATTGGAAAGAGGGAGACTGGAGAACTCCCTCTTTGTCTCTTCCCGTTAATTCAGGGCTTCCTGGGGCAGGTTTCCCGGCCTCCAGTGGTGGAGCAACCTTGTTTCTTGAGGAGCATTTGGAAGAACAGAGCTGGGATCTGGGGAAGCAGGAACCTACCCCAGCTTTGCAGTGGACCCTAAGGGATAGTGTGCCCATGGCCTCTCATTGCTGCTTTTTTAGGTCACTCAGAGTTTTCCAGGAACAGGGCCCCCTCACGGCTGAGTGTGACTGTGCTGTGGTTCCACAGAGCCTGGAGTTTTGAGTCTTGGGTACTCATCATTCCTACGCAGCCTCATTACTTGGGGACTCTGGACATCAGAGGGGCTGAGGAACATTCACTTTCTGTCAGCCAAGAAGAATATGTTATATGCACTTTAGGTCCCTAGAAATAAAATTCCATCTGCCTCCCCCAATTTTTGGGGTGATGGAACTCAAATTTTTGTTTGCTTATTTGCTAAATTCTTTAGCTTGCTCAGAATAGTCAAAACGTTGCTAAATTCAGGAGCAATATAAGAATTCAAAATCGTCACCAAGTGAAAAAACAATGTTCATGTGCTGATGCCTATTCACAAACAGACTTTATTCACTTGCTGGGGGAAAAAGCACAGTTTTGTGGGTTTGAATAAAGGCTGATACACAAAAAAAAAACAGCTAAGAAGAAGAAGTTGGTGCCTAGGGGCACAGAGGGGAGACTGTCCTGGTGGGGTCACCATGGGCTCAAGCCCTCAGAGTCACAGGTTCACATCCTGTACTTCAGCAGAACCAGAGATAGTTGTGCTTTGGAAAAGAACTGCGACCACCAAATGCCCACGAGATGCGTTATAAACCCCGAAGCCATTTAGCGTTTACAGAGGGAGATCCCTTCTGGTAAAATCAACAACAGCAAAACCATTTGTGCATTTTATGGAGCATACTCAGCAGGCTTAGTTTCCTATTAAAAAGCTTTGTTTGCCAGCCTGTAATTATAGCTCAGAGACTTGAACAAACCCTTACCGCAGGGTACAGCAGAAGGAGGCTGAGGTACCAATGAGCAGCGTGGTGCGGTGGGAAGAGCTCTATGGAGAGGAGAGGTCGAGAGCCCCGGCCCGTACTGCCCCAGGCCTCTGCCCTACAAAACAGCAGCCCCTTCCCCGTCACCTCCTTCCCCCTCCCCCGCGTCACTTTCCTCTCGGCCACTTCTCTCCCTCTGACATGGCTGACAAGCTGGTATTGACTTTAGTCACCATTTCCACCACATCAGAATGTAGGCTCTGTAGGGCAGGGCTTTGTTTTTGTTCCCTGCAGGGTCCCCAGCACTTGGACCAGAGCCTACATAAGTGGGCACTACAAGAGCCTGTGGTGAAGATGTGAACCCACGAGAGAGTGGGTTGAGGCCTCAGCTCTCTGCTCTTGGGATGTGTGGCTGGTGCCAGGTACTTTGCCTCTCGGGCTTGTGTTTCTGCATCAGTTCTGAATGAAATGAGCTACTGTGAGGGCCCTGTACACAAATCTCCACAATGAGAGATCAGAGGCCTTCTGTGCTCCAGCTATATTGGCCTTTTCAGAGTCTCACGCATGCGCGTTCCACCACCTGCCCCCACCACTCCACGCCCTGCTTGGCCTGGTTAATTCCTCCTGATTCTTTACGTTTCAGTTCAAACATCATCCTGCTCTTTGTTAAGGGTTTCATGCATTCTGTCCTTCTTTGGAGAAGCTGTCAAAATTATAATTCATTTCAGGTGTGTATATTTGATGTCTGTCTCTCCCACTATACTGTAACTGTCAGATTCACTGCAGTTCTGTCCAGAACCTTATACACAGTAAGTGCTCAATAAATATTTGTTGAATGAATAAGTGAATAAAATAGTGAATTGGATTTGATGGTCTCTGAGGTTTCTTTTGGCTTCCGCAGTCTCCCCTGCCATGACTTCCCGGTTGGCACGAACCTTGAGGACCGTCATATAGCAGCAGGGTTTCCCGTGTTTTGTCCTCTAAGAGCACCTATACTATTATTTGCTGAACTGAATTTGTCAGCACATTTTTAAAAAACTTTCCCCAAAGAAAAGATAACTGTAAATAAAGAAATGACTCTTCAAATAGGTGACTAAACTAACATAAATATGCTTTTAACTAAGCTAAAACATGTACATTTGTGTACCACATAGAATCATCTTGCAAACCCCTGGTGGAATGTGTCTCACTCTTTGGGAAATACTGCATTATAACGAGTTTCCACTGCTTCATTCTGGCCTAACTTAGAAATACTTCGAAATTGGAGCTTGATCACTTTAACCTACCCACAGACACCAGTTTAGAAAAAGTCAAGCCATGATGTTCAGGTTTCAAACTGGTGTCAGAGCTCCTGTCATTGTTTCCAGAGGCAGAGGTATGAAAGCACACTCACCCAGTCAGTCATTCCATGGTTCTGATGACTGGCTCTCGGCAGAGATGCTGGGATGGCTGTGCAGCCCCGGTCCTTCCCCCATGGATGCTCTGGGAGAGCAGTCTCCTCCTGGTAGCGGTGGTCCGTGCAGCTTCCACAGGGGCAGCTACTGGAGTCTCTGTCTTTCCTGTTACTGAGGCCCCTGATGGGTCAGATGTACAGTGTGGTAGGAACAAAAAGTGAAAGCTCAGTCAGCTTGAGCAGAGGAGTGGCAGAAAGTATCAAAAGCAGATACAGAACTGTGTTTTGAACTAGTGTACATCACAAGAAGTTGTAAGAATGCACATCCTTAACTGGATGCAAGTTAACTAAAATTAAAATCAGTCAATTAAGTCTATAAACTTTTATGGACATGGCTGAGGTAATAATGATAAATGCAATTCATAGTTTCTCTCTAGCAATTTACAGCCCAGGAAGGGAGAGAGACATGAAAACAAGCAATAACACAGTGCACGGCAAGCAATAATGACGTGTGCTGTACAAAGTAGTAGTGGGATAGTGGGCAGAACAAATTTCCTGAGGAGATGAAGTCTGAGATAATTTATCCTTTAAGACTCAGTTCAGGTATCACCTCTTCCCAGCAAGCTTTCCTTGATCCTCCCAAGCTGGGTTAGATGTTCCTTGCATAGCTTATTTGCAGAATAGTATTTATCACATAGCATTGTAATTTTCTGTTTGCTTGCTTATCTCTTTCCTGAAGGCACAGACTTAGCTTATTTAGTGTCGCATCCCCTGTGTTAGCATGATGCTTGGCAAACAGCAGGCATTTAGGAATTTTTAAAAAATGAAACAATGGAAGAAAAGAATGACAGTGATGCTGGAAAAGGGGAAGTGGATTTGGGAGACATTTAGGAGATAAAATTGATATGACTTGTTGACCAATTGGTTGAGGGGAGATAGACTCTGAGGAAGGAGTCTAAGATGATTTTAGGGTTCTACATTTTCTACTGATTTGTAATAGATGAGTACACATAAGAATATTCTAATGAAACTCTAGCATCTTGTGTCCATCAAATAGAGATGTTTTGAAGTTTGTACCTCTTATAAGCATCGAATCTCATAACTTGCAGGAACCAGTAAGGCCACAGTGTCCACCTTTGTATCTTATACTGGAATCTTCTCTATAACACTGCCTCCCAGCCAGAATATGTTTAACCACCTACAATTATGAAAGACTAAATGGGTCCTGAAAGAGCTTCTCTATCTCTAAATAATCTTGCCTAGTGGAAAATTGTTTGTATTGATCTGAAATCTATCCTCTTGAAACATATCATGTTTTCCCTAGTTCTATAGCTTGGGTTGTAGAGTAATTCTGACCCATCTTGCACGCAACACATGGATTAGTTAGGATATATGTTGGGGAAAGGAGGCCCTACACTTTGGCTTAAGCTGGAAGTTACCTACATCATCTGTGTTCCCATTTCAGGGCTAGAACTTAGCTATACAATCACACCTAGCTGCAAGGAAGGCCCTGAAACATAGTTTTTATTCTGAGTAGCCATGCATCCAGTTACAAATAGAGGGTTCTATTCAGTGAGACAGAAGGGGAGAATGGGTACTGAGCAACACCTAGCTGTCCCTGCCACTGCCACACTTTATTATTATTTTTTATTTTTTTTATTGTGGGTAAAATCAAATTTTTCACAATACATACAAATATTTGTAAAATGATATATAAATACATATGCATATATGTGCATTTGTTTACATAAATGTTATTTTATATATATATATATATGTATTTTTAAAGGTGCTAAGATTACCTAAATATTACTCAGAAATTACAGGAATTCCCATGTTCCCCACTTCCCACACCTCCAACAACATCCCACACCACCATCCTTCATCTGTGTGACACAACACCCGCAATGGATATACACATCCTGGGGCCTTGCCACTGAGCATGGACCACAGTTCACATTATAGACCACACTCTCTCCCACACAGTTCTGCATGGTATATGCTGATGGAAAATGGCCTACATCCGTAAATATTCAAAGTCAGCCATCCTTTTTCCTTTCCATCCCAGCTTCCTCATTTCCTCCCACCTAATCTCTTCTCCAGGCTAAATAGCTCCAGATTTTCCCAGTGTTCTCAAATGGCATGGTTTCGGGTGCTTTCACCATCTGGAGCTTATTCTCTTCCAAATGCCTTCCCATTTGCTTTTAATGTATTCTTGCTCGAGTCTTGGGATCGTGCTCTCTCCTCTAGGTAAACAATTTCCTTGCTTTTCTCATCTATACTTTTTTAGGCTTTTAAAATTATAAAAGTAATATGTGCTTGTTGTAAAAATTGAAAAAATATTAAGGCATGGAAAGAAAAACAAAAATATCCCCCTGCCTCTCCTCTTCCACTTTCCCAAGTAAGCCAATGATGGCAGTTTGCTAGGACTCTTTTTCTAAGTTTTGTTTTTACCACCACCCCAATGACAATAATGGAAGAATATATATGCATATAGTATCTTTCCCTTTTTAAGAAACAAAAATTATTATACCCTTCAACTAGCAAAATGTAACAACATAAAACAAATCAGGGACATCTATCCAGGCAGAGGTGTGAGTGTATATGTGTGTGTGTGTATGTATGTTTTAATATTCCATGGCATGAATATAATATAATTTATTCAGCCATTCCAGTCTGTTGTTTTCAGCTTTTTTCTTGTCCATACAAAACATGCTATAACAAGCATCCTTACATATATATCTTGATTCATGCTTTTATTTTGATGGGAAGAGTTTCTAGAAGCTAAATACTGCCAAATTGTTTCGTATAATGGTTTCATTGCCAACTCTCCCCACATTCTTGCTAACACTGGATATTATCAATGATTTTTAAATTTTATTTATTTATTTATTTATTTTTAAAGGTGGTTTAGGTTGCATAAATGTTACATAGAAAATATAGGGGATTCCCATATACCCTACCCCCACCCCCACTTTTCCCCATTAACAATATCTTTCATTAGTGTGGTACATTTGTTATAATTGATGAACACATATTGAAGCATTGCTACTAACCATAGTCTATAGTTTATATTATAGTTTACACTTTGCACTGCACAATTTTATAAGTTTTGACAAAATGTATAATGGCCTGTATCCGTCATTTCAATGTCATGCAGAAGAATTCCAATGTCCCCAAAATGCCCCATATTACAACTATTCTTCCCTCTTCCTTCCCTCAGAACCTCTGATGACCACTGCCTTTATATCAATATTACAAGTTCTTCCATTACTAGAATAATAATGCCTACTTTAGTCCATGGTTGTGCTCCCCCCTTATGTTTGTTCATTTCTCAGTCTTGAGGATTTTGGGATGGTGATGCCCACTCTGCTTCCAAATGAGAAGGATCTTAGATCCCTTGGAGCAGATGGATAGAACTGTCCTGCTTGCAATTGTAGATACTCTGATTTTTGGGGAAGGGGGTTGTCCATTATCATCCTTTTGCTAGTTGTTCTGGGTGAGTCCGATGAGCTTGAGAGTAGGTGTATGAACAGCCAGAAGATTTAAGTCTCTGGAACACGTATTTAATGGGCATAGTGCTAATTATAGGTTCAGATAAAAGGGGTACTATAACTATGTGTAGGAAAATTATAAATAACTCTAACTCTTATGCATTGGGGGGATAAGTTATCATATATTCCAAGGTAAGGCCCACTGACAAGGTGCCAATTCCTGGGGTTGTCTGCCATGTCTATAGTGTATAGATGTTTCTGGAGCCCTCAGGAGCCCTCCTGCTTGTGGCACTGCTTACTGTGGCAGTTAGTGAGGTCCTCCTGAGATGTGTGTAGGTGTAACCTCTTGAATGACTTCCCGACTCACTTGGAAATCTCTTAGCCATAAAAACTCATTTGTATTTAATATTTCCCCCTTTTGGTCAAGGTCTTTTTCCGAGCACCATCACTAGTTGGTGCTTGGTAATAATCCCTTGGTGCCAGGGAGGCTCATCCCCAGGAGTCATGTTCTACTCCAGGAGGGGAGGTAGTACATTTATATGCTGAGTTTGGCTTACAGAGAGGCCGCATTTGAGCAACAAGGAGGTAACTCTTAGGCAACATATAATACTAGGCTAAATTTCAATTTCACAAGAACAGGATTCATAAGTACAAGCATTAATATCAAGGGCCTGGCATTTTGGTCTATCAAGAGTTTTAATTTTTGCCAGCCCAGGGACTGAAAAGGGATCTCATTATTTTAGTTTGTATTATCCTGACAACCTTTTAAATTAATTACCTTTTCATATGTATACTACATTTACATTTTCTTTTTCTGAGATATACCCCCAAATATCCTATTAACCAATTGTTTCATAATACAATTTAAATCTTATCCTAACATAATAAAAATGGTACATTCTAATTGATTTTTTTTTTTTTTTAGTTTTTCTAATTGATTTTAACATTTCAAATAATTTAATAGGTAGACCCACACCCTGGATAATACATTGTACATCCTCTCCACCCCCATAAAGTCAACATCTCTCAGCAAGAGATTGCCATGAGGATGGCATCTCCCTTTATCCATAGCATTGATTCCTATTCACTGGTGCTCCTCTCCAGCTCTCTGCTACTCTGGGGATTCATGGGAAAGGGAGAAGCCTAGCTGTGAATGTAGGTACTTACATTGTTGGTATTTGTAGAATGTGGGAGGCAGAGATGGAACTTGAGAATCCTCCAGGGTTTAAGAGGCCCTCGCTTGCCTATTCAGGTCCAGAATCAAAGCTTCCTCCAAATCCTTCTACATTCCATAATCCCAAAACAAGGCAGCACATAATCCCAGCTGATTTGTAATGAGTCATGTTTGCTCCAGTTTACCATGAAGGAACCCCGACCTACTAACTCCTAGCAGTCTAACACACCAGGGA
>JAQZBX010093515.1:0-12141 GCA_029593785.1 Cabassous unicinctus | reverse complement strand
GGAATGGATGTGTGGGGTGTTTTTTGGGGGTGTGGGTGGTGGGGAGCATGGGAATCCCTGTAGTTTCTGAGTAATATTTGGGTAATCTAGGCACCTTTATAAAATGTATATATATATATAATAACATTTATGTAAACAAATGCACATATATGCATATGTATTTATATATCATTTTACAAATAAAAAAAATTAAAAAAAAATAACTAGTCAGTCTATGCAAATTCATATGACAATGGATATATCCTTCCTTAACCAGGAATGGAAAACCTGTTCAAGGAATGCTAAATTAGCCTGCAGGCCCTTGGTTCCAAAATGGCCCCTGGCAGAGGAGGCTGAAAGGGTAGGAGCAGGCTGCAACTTGACTTTGGGTCTAAGGAAATGCAATGACTGGTGGCCCTGGACAACAGGCATGGTCATTCCACTCACCCCTCCTCCACCATGGGTATCCCTAGTGAGCATAGCCTGAACATATTACTGCTCAATTTTTGGGGCCAGGGGGAAGGGGGCCATTTGGGAAGAAATCTTTGGAATAGAATTCTCCTAAATTGATGACCAAACTGAATAGAACACAAAGGAATGTAATAAAAAGGATCTCTTTTTACAAGCAGGGTCAGGAACCTCTCTTTTGAGGTATTGTTCCAAATATAGATGTATTGTGAATAAAAGAGGAGTCAAATTGATGATTATGGGTGAAAGAACTAAACACATGAGGAGTAATGAAAATGGGCAGTCTCCACACCAAGAATTACATTTTGATAATGGAGAAGATGAAAAATGTGTTCCAAATATACACTATGGACCATGCTTAGTGGCCATAGTCTGATGATATTATCTCATAATCTCTAACAAAGCTTCAATCATGTTGTAGTGTGTTGATGGAAAGCTGTTGTATGTGGAGTCTTTCCATGTGCATGTTCTTTTCTAAGTTCACATTCTATAATAAAAATATACTTTAAAAATAATAATAGTGTGGGTTGGAGGAAATTATATTAAATGTATGATATGGACTCTACTCAGTAATAAGATTTTGATGATTTTTTTCATGCACATATTTGGTACCATTCAAATAGAAAAACCATTTTTAAAATACCTGGTCTAATGCAAACTTTCAAAATGACTCTTAATATCTAATATTATTTTAATATAATTTTTTCCCATAGAATTACTCAAAAATAAATACCCAGTACTTGAAAATGTAAGATATTAGTTAGCTACTTTGAAAAGTACAGTCTTTAAACATCATAGGCCTCAATGATTTCATTTAGTGATGACTGCAATTGGTTCAAAAATTTCTATTTAATTTTAAAAAATTAATTAAATAATGGTAACTACACTAACTGGGAGAATAATGATAAGCTAATTCCAAATGTTTTTCTCTGATTTTTAAATCATTGAATGAGCCCACTTTTGACTCAGTAATTTACAGGAGATCTTTGTGAATTAATTTATGAATCTGTCCTCTATTGTTAAGAAGCTCTCATTCTTGTTTCACAGAAAGCTTTCCTGATTAGACTTATAATTCTGAGAGTTTTTATTATGTATATAGGCATTCTGATGTGGTTACCCATATGAAAATAAGTGCTGTTATGTCACATTCTACTTCTTTGAAAGTAGACCAGACATTTTACCAGATTCCTCCTACAGGCTCTCCAAAAAATGTCTCTCTTTTTATTGTGTTGTTTTAGGATACCTCTTGCCTGTGTTATCCAAAAAATTCCAGTCTTTTGGATACCATCTGCTCTAAAAAGAGGAGTGAGGCATCACCTGCTGTCCCACCTGACACATAATCAGTGAACAGAAAGACACAGGATTTGATGGTAATTGTTAAATATATATTCTGGTGGTTTTTGCCTCAGGTTCCCAATCAATGATGTGGCATCATGAGAAATGAAAAGAGAAATAAAATGAAGAAAATATTAGGGAGAAATTCATGGATCCATTGTCTTCTGGCAGAATGAATCCATGGTGCTGACATGGGTGATCTAGGGAGCTTTCTTTAGGTTGGACATACTTTGCTTAGCAGCCCTGACTCATGAGGCAGCTGCAATAGATGAGTTGAACTATATTAGCAAGCAGGTAGTCACCACTGTGTGATACAGCTTTCTATTCATTTTGAGGAACCCCAAGTAAAATGTGAAATGAAGTAATTTATTATTTATTCTTTTTAAGAGTAAATGCAAACTACATGGCTTCCTAATCCTGGCACAGCCACAAAAAATATAGAATTCAGCTGAGAGGTACAGATGTAATAGGAAAAGATGGCACAGCAGTCCTTGGGTCTGAAACAGTCCAGGGTCCCTGTGAACAATAGATGATGGTATCCATCAGGAAGCTCTTGAGCTCACCTAGGGTGATTCCACACTCGAATGTGTCCCAGTGGATTCCACCATTCTTTACTGAAGGGCAAGGAAATGCCCAGTTTTCAAGTCTCTCAGGAAAATATACCATTTGTTTCTAAACCGAATCACAGCCCTTCAAAACTTTCAGAAAATGATTTTTCCCCATGACTGACAAATTTACAAGAAAGCAATTATCCCAGGTACAGAAACTGAATTTCTCATGTGAACACTGAATTTTGGCTTCCAGGGTCACCCTGTGACTTGATATTTATGCCTCCAGCTAGAAATGTGCTGCTTACATTAAATTTCAGAATTCTAGTGGACACGGCAGATTTCACCAGGAGATGTCTGGTTCTAGAATCCTGGTCCCTGATGGCCATTCTGCATCTTTAATCTTGATCTGAGTCTACAATAGGACTTCATTGGACCAGCCTCTCCTGTGACTAGGCTTCAACCATGGACTTCTGTTTGGATCCTATGTTGTGAGCCTTTAGCCCTGAGGGAAATTTCACAGCCAGTTTGCAAAGTGAAAGACAAACAGATTTGGGTGAGAGAGTGGGGGTGGTGTGATTTTTCTTCCAATTCACAGAGAGCACCTGGAGCACCACTTGGGCCTTTGGAGGGGGAAGTGACTGCTCCCAGTGGTGGCACAAGTGTTGTGCCAGACTTGAGGAGAAACAAGCTACTTTCTCAGCTTGATGACTGAATATTGGTGCTGATGGTTTGAACTTCCATTGAAAGTTTTTCTTGATCCAAGTCTTGTGTATGAGATTTTCTGAACAGGATGACCATGCCCCTGGCCCCTCCCACCCCCACTGCTTGCCCAGGGTGTGTATTATTGCCAAGAATAACTTGTGGAGGGTTTTATCTCAGTGATTTTTGCCACCATTTTCCTCAAATTTTCCTTTCCACCATCCTGAAGTTAAAAATGTAATGAAACACTGAAATGAAACCGAATTTACTTTGTTTTACATACACATCAGAAGAAAAGATATTTAAAAAACAATTTGGAGAGGACTTTGTTTCATAAGTACTTAAAAATATTCAAATATCTTACTGTAGCATAAAATATGATCCCTCAGTACACTAACTGGCATACTAAGTTAGAAAAAGTAACACTACAATAATTTTATACTTTGACCTTTCATATTTTCATGTACTTGTGACCTAGTTTCATGGTCACTAACCTGAGCCTCCAGACAAGCCAAACAAATAATTTTTTCTTCAAAAAGGCTGACTTCTTTTTTGTGTATATACTTTTTGTATTGCATCTTACAATGGTAATAACAAAAGCTTACATCTTTCAAAAAACCATAACACCATTAAATATGGTAAACATGAACACACACAAATATATCCAAACAAATGCTTAAGAGAAAAACTAGCAAACTTTGGGTGACCACCCTCAAGAGTGGAAATGCCAAGGTAAAGGATATAGAAAGAAAAGGAAAGCACATTTAAGTTTTTTCCAGTGGCAAAATATAGGGTAAAATGAAAAACCAGGAAATGCTAACATCTGTTAAGAGCTGACAATTAAATAGATTTTATTTTGACATGAATTTGATATTTGGAAAATGATCATTAAATGGATATAAAGATGTGCCCATCATTGAACTAATTACAGAATGAAGGATCAGTTTCATTTTCCAAAGAGGAAATCAAAGGAAAATGCAGGCATCTGTAGACCTCCACCCCACCTCTGAGCATCAGGCTGTATTCTGATTGCCAACCCTACCACCCCAGAACCTGAAACCAACTCAAGCTGGAGAGACACGCAGGCCAGAGGCAGTGAGTCTGTGTCCCATGGGTGCCCAAGTGTTCCCTCAAGGTATTCTCCAAGTCTAATTAATATATATATTACTTAGAACATTTCAATAAATTTGCACAAGAGAAATCATTTACCAGTGATCTTCTCATACAGAAGGAGTTAATTTTAATTTTGACTTTACACACTTTTCATACCATGTTCCTGATAAGACTGTTCCTTTCTCCCCCAATCCATATTCTTTGAAGACACACTAAGTATCTCTGGTCAGTCTCTTGGTTTCATTAACTGATAGATACTTTCAAAGAAATTGAAATGGGAAAGTTTTCTAAGCAGGTTCTCTGATCAGATTATCTGTCAGGTAATGTTGGTTTGATTTTGATTTTGTTTATATGGATTATTTTGTGATTTTTATCCCATTCTCTTCCTCAGGGTGTAAATCATTTTGGGACAATGGTGACAAAGTATGCATTTCTAGATAAACAGTATATTTATTAGACCACTGCAGCAGTCTGAAATTCAGCAAATAATGATTTTAATGATACCATTCAAGAAAATGAAACTACTCAACTAGAACTTCCAGCTATCCTTAACGGTGTTAAAAACATTTCAACCCAAATATAAATTGCCTTAATATTTGCTTATGATTTACAAACAAATAAGTGTATGTTGGTAAATGTGGAAGTCTGCTGTGTTTGGGAAATTTAGTTTATACAAGTTTATTTTCAGCAAATGGCTAGTAGACAATATTCTGTGTTCAGTAAGTGTGATGAAGCTGACATTGTAGTGGAGACAATTTTGTAGATTCAAAGATAAATCACATGTCCCTATAAAATCCAGTGTTTAGAAGGCTCAGTTCACTTATTCTTAGAATTACATTCATACATTCACCTTCTGCAAATTTTTGAAGTAAATTAACATAAAGTTAGCAATATGCATGAATTCATTTTTGTTTTCACAAAAGTTTCCTGTGCTTTCCTAACACCTTTTGAGCAAGGAACCTCATTTATGGTTGTATTCCATTCCACTTAAGCATAGTTTAAAATGATATATTTCCTTGTGTCCATTTCCCCATGAAAACTTGTTTACACACACACACAAATCATCTTTTATGTCTAAGAGGAGTAGATGAAAGTAAGGAGCCCTTTCATAGGCCCAGTTCTGCCTCACATTGAGCACTTGTACCTGGGGATAATTACTGAAACTCTCTGTGTTACTTCCTCTGACATGGAAAGAAAAAGATGAGTCATTTGTTTTAAACTTCCTAGTTGCCAATTGAAAATACCGACCTTAAAAAGTCACATATTGGGTGATTCCATTTATATAACACTGTTGAAATGACAAAATTATAGAGATGAAAACAAGTCAGTGCTCCCAGGGATTAGGAATGATGAAGATGGGGTGGGGATTTGAGGCAAGTGGGTAAGAGGTAAGGACTGAAAAGTTCTGTACCTTGATGACATAGTGGTTAGATAAACTGACACCAGTGAAAAAAAGAATGGAAAAGAATCTATGCACACATTGTATCATTTTTATTTCCTGGCTTTGATATTGTTGTATAGTCATGTCAGAAGTTACTATTAGTGGAAAGTGGGTAAAGGGTATATGGGACACCTCTATATATTATATTTACAAACTCCTCTGAATCTATAATTATTTCAAAATAAAAATAAAAAAATAAATTGCAATATTCTGCAATGAAATGATATCAAAATAAAAATACTATTTACAAGAGCATCTAAAATATAAAATAAATACATCTATGAATCTGAAAGATGACAACGTCAGTATATTGATCACTTATTTTTAAAACCTTTCTTGCCAGGGCCCACACATGGGTGAGCCTCCAGGCCCCATGAGCAGGTGTGCTGTCAGGTCCCATGTGCGGGTGCACCACCAGGCCCCATGAGACATAACAGGAGAGTGACACAAATGAGATGCAAAATGAGATGCACCAAAATATCAGGAACTAAGGTGGTGCAGGCAGTAGGATGCATCTCTCCCACATCAGAGATTCTGAGGATTGAAGCCCAATGAAGACAGGAGAAGGATGAGGAAAGAGAGAAGGAAATGGACACAGAGAGTTGCCCAGTCATTGGACACAGAAACAGCAAAAAAAGGGGGAATATAAATGGAGAAAAGTAAATAAATAAACCCTTAAAAATGTATAGGGGAGGAAGATACAGACTATAGTTAGGAGTAATCTTTTGATGATGATCTTTCATGATTTGTTAACAAATGTTTCACAACAATGCAGGGTGTCTGTGTGTGTGGGTAATGTGTGGGAGCCCTGTATGATGTTATGCATGTTGGTTTTGTAAGTTCATGATGTTTACTGAACACTTACAATTTATGTATGTTCATGTATGAATGACATACTTCAATAAATTGTTGAAAAAAAACCTTTTAGAAAAGTAAATAAATGGAGAAGTAGACTGTGTAAATGGACCCCAACCACAATATTTGTAAGGTCTCAGTACTACCCAAACTGATTAATACATTCAATACAATCCCAAGTAAAATGCCAGTAGGTTTTTCTGCAACTAAGGAGCAGATTTTAAAATTCATATGGAAATGAAAATAACTTAGAATAGCCAAAAAGCCTTGAAAAAGAAGAAATAGATTTAGATGCCCTAAACTTCCTGATATCAAGACAAAATTTAAAGCTCCATTACTCAGGAACATGTGACTTTGGCAAGTAAATAGGCAAGTCAATTTGTGAAACACAATACAAAGACCAGAATTAACCTCATATATATGCTTAATAGATTTTCTGCAAATATACTATGTCAATTCAGTGTAGAAAATATGGGCTTTCCAATAAATAGTGTTCAAATAATCACATATTGATAACAGACTGGAATGTGAAATGTAAACTCTAAAGTTCCATAAGAAAACTTATGAAAAAACTTCATGTTTTTTACTTAGGCCATGGTTTCTTAGCTATGGCACCAAAACCACAATTTCTAAATAAATAAAATAGGACTTTGTAAAAATGAAGAACTTCTGTTATTCAAGAGACACCATGGAGAGAATTAGAAAATAAGCCAAAGATTCAGAGATAAGTTTTGAAAATCATATATCTGTTAAATGACATATCCAAAATATGGTGAGAGCTCACAGAACTCAAAAATAACATTATTTTTGGTAAAATATTCAAACACTTTAAAAAAGAACAATGCATTGATGTCAAATAAGCATGTAAAAAAGATGCACAATCATTAGTCTTTAGGAAAATACAAATTAAAATCACAGCACATCAACTCCAATAGCTAAAATGTAAGAAGACTCAACATACCAAGTGCTGGTTAGTATGTGAAGGAACTGGGACCCTCACACAGTGCTAGTGGGAATTTAAAATGGTACATCTATTTTGAGAAAAAATTACAGTTTCTTACATAACTAAATTAACCCCCATAATAAGGCCCAATCATACAGAGTGAGACAGTTACCTATGGTGCTTGTCAGCAGGAATCACAGATTTCCTGTCACCACATGGAAAGTGAAGGAGGGCCCCAAAAGGGAGCCCAAACTGGAAAGTAAAACCCAAAATTATACTTGATTGTCAATACCAACCATACTTTAAAAATTTTGTTCAAGAAAACAAAAAGAAAGCAGTAGACTGTTGGCGACAATAATATGGAGTCTGCCCTATCTTCCTAGATAAAAAAAGAGAGAGGTAATTACAGTAGAGACATAAGAGACCCTCTTCTATTTACATTTAAAATGGAAGAGACAGGCTTGTCTAGAGCTTACTGATAACCAAGGCAGATGCCCACAGGCAAACATTTCATAAGATCAGAGTTTTACTTAAAATGGTGGAGATGATGTAATTCTTTGAGCATTTCTTTGACCTTTTAGATAGAAGAGACCTGGAGTGCATCTGCAGGTCTTGGGAGGCCCCGTTGACTTGGAATCATGGAAGATTGTTTTTACTGGGAAACCCCTCTCTGCCAGTTACCAGGCAGCCTTGTTCAACCAAGGTTCCTACTAACAGTAAGGCTGCAGACCAGGAGAGCTATTCACAGGATATGAGAGGATCTCATATTAGTCACAGATCAGGCCAAGGCAACCAGCTTACAGGGAACCACACAGCCCCATCCCTGAAGGTCCCTCTTTCTTCCTACTGCACATTAAATTTAATATATTTATTAAATAAATATTAAATGCCCACCCCTTTTCTCCCCAGGGAATTGTAATTATTGAAAGAATTCTTATAATACAGTGACACCCAGGGGTAAGTAGCCTCTTGTGCTCTTATATTCCCCATTAGTTATTGAAGATACCTTAACCCCTTCTTTGGAATACACATAAACCTGGATAATAACATATATAAAATCAAAGCTGGCCAACATCTGTCTTTCACCCAACCTGTGGATTTGTGGTCTCTGCGCCTTTCAACAAAAGGAGTTGTTAGCACTGGGCAGTGGCCATTGGCTGGGCATCTTGGGAATAACCCCCCATCCTCTTTCCCCAGGCCTCCCCAGGGCTTTTTCAGGGATCCCAAGCAGAGCTATATGGAAAGACAGTCATGGTCTTTGTCCCATTCCCACATATGTCACCACCATGGAGACCTTGCCTAAAATACCAATTGAATTACAGCCCCGAAAACATCCAGCATATAGTAGGTCTCTATAAGCATGTTCAGACTTGAGGACCCTGTAGGCTTCCATATATGGCCAATAGGATTTCTGTATATATGCTATGACAATTCAGTGCAGAAACATCAGCTTTTAAACAATGAGTGTTCAAACAATGACATGATCCAGCCACCATCATGCTGCTTAGAAGAGACACAGCCAAGATCAATTGATACACCCTAGAGAAAGACAAATGGTTGCCTATGAGACTCCATTACCACAAGGAAAGTCAAACATGTCCCTGAAAGGAAGTCCAAACTGGAAACTGAAACTGAAAATTTTATTTAATAATACTTAAGGAACACCAAATGACATAAAAAATAAAAACTGATGAAATTAACTTGATTAAAAGTAAAGACATATGTTCTGAGAAAGACACTGCTAGAAAGAAAAGACAAGCCACAGATTTACAGGATATATATGTAAATCTCATACATAATTAAGAGCTTGTATCCAGGATATAAGAACACTTAAACTCAGCCTTAAGAATACAAACATTGCAATTAAAAAATGGCTAAATGATCTTAATACTACCCCATTAAAAGATATATTGGAGGAAATGATATAAGAAAACTCAACATATGAGTCATGAGGGAAATGGAAATTAGAAGATAAAGGGATACAATTACACACGAGTTTGACAAAATGTGAGAATACCAAATAGTGTTGTTCTGAATGCAGAACAACAGGAACTCATATTTATTATTCATGTGAATGCAAAACAAAATAATACAGCCACTTGGGAAGTTAATTCCATTTTTTTTAAAAAAGTAAATCATACACTTAAGAAATGGTTCTTTAACCCCACTTGTATATATTTACTAAAGTGAACAGAAATTATTTCCACATAAAATCTTCTGCATAAATATTTAAGCAGCTTTGTTCTTCATCACAAAAATTGGAAAACATAAAAATGTTCATCAACAGGTGGAAAAAAGATCTGAGTGAGGAGAAAGGACTGACTGGTTGGTAAGAATAAGTGACCCCCTTCATCTCAGAAAAAAGAGAAAGAAAGAGGTAATTGACTAGTAACACTAAAGAATCCAAGCCCCTCCTCTATTTACATACAAAGGAAGAGAGATAGACCTCTCTTGAGCTGGCTGATATCCAAGGCAGATGCCCTCAGTCAAACAATCCATAAGGCCAGGTTTTTACTTAAAAAG
The DNA here is from genome assembly GCA_029593785.1 of Cabassous unicinctus. Lineage (NCBI taxonomy): Eukaryota > Metazoa > Chordata > Mammalia > Cingulata > Chlamyphoridae > Cabassous > Cabassous unicinctus. The sequence continues at coordinate 2,234 of JAQZBX010093515.1, read as the reverse complement.
ATGGAGATGCTGCAATGGAGAGAGCATTTCTCTGAGAATTGCCATGGAAGAAACACTGAGTACCTTTCCTGCCCTGGGCAGTCCTCTTTGACACAATCATGGAATTTTTTTTATTGGGAAACCCTCTTCCCAAGTTACCAGGCAGCCTGGCTCAACCAAGACCCTACTACCAGCAATGCTTGCCCCGGTGAGATATCAGCAGGATGAGAGAGGGTCTCAAATCATTCACAGATGAGGCCCTGGAGGCCATCCTACAGGGGCCCACAAGCCTCTTTCCTGAAGGGTCCCTACCTCTTCCTCATTAAAAGCCCAGTATCCACCCCTCTGGGATTTGTGACTATAGGAACAATTCTTATCCAACAGTGACACATTCTGGTAGTCTCTTTTGCTCTTACATTCCACACCACAGTTACTGATGCTTTAACACCTTGTCTGGAATAAACAGAAATCCTGACAATTATATACACAAAATCACAGATGGCCCCAATCTGCCCTTCCCCATGATCAGGGATCAGTGGTGTCTGCATCATCAGGTCAAGAGGGTCACCAGCCCAAGTTCGTGGCCACTGACCAGCCAAACTGTGGTCTTCCCTTGACATCCTCCTTCCACAGCCTCCCCAGAACTTTCTAAGTCACAGTCAGATCCCAAAGCAGAGATATAAGGAAGGGAAATCCCAGGATAAAGTCTCACCCTCAAATTTTTCACCATTATGGACATTTTGCCTAAAATACTCATTGAATTTCAATCCTGATATTGTCTGCTTTTAGTAAGCTTTTTCACAGTCAAGGCTGTAATGGATTCCCACTTTTGCAGAAGGGGAAGTAGGTGCACAGATGTCCTGGGAAAGTCACCAACCTGAAGAGGTAGGTGTCCTTCACTGTGGCATTCAGCTTGGGAACTACTTACCTGTAGAGACCAGGCCTTGCTTGGTTATTCCACAGGAAGCTTTTGAGCACAGATGGAAGGATGTCAGGCAGTTTAGCGCTGGTTCCTGGAAGTGGCCCTAACCAAGTTCTGTTAGTTATCAGTGAATGATTTCCTTTAGATGATTTCAGGCTTGATTTATCATTTAAGATGCAACCTCTAGCCTTTGCTCCTAAACCATTTGCAGATTTTAATCATTTCTTTAAAATGCAGATATTCTGAAAGCCAGAAGCTTCAGTGTAGATGAAGCTGGGACATAGCCACAGTCTCCTCTCCACTCAAAGCCTTCTTCCAACTACATAGAGAACCTATTTTCAAAAACAGCTGTGAGAGCCAAGAAAAAAACAGAAACTTGCCAAGCAGAGAGCTGGGCTTTCCAAGTTATCCAATCTGAAATGTACTGAAGCAGTTCAAAAATACTTCCCTGAAGAAATACAGCTCAGCAAAGGAGTTCCTGGCTCCAGGTGAATAGGAGAAGGCTTTGGAGCATTTGACAGTGCCACTGCCCTATGTGACCAGCCACAGTTAGGATGGGAAGTTTTACCATGAACTCTTCTACCACCGGTGTTCCAGATGCTTTTAACTAAACTCCTGACAATCCTTCAAGCTCAGATCTTGGTGGAAGATGATGTGGAATGGAAAACAAATGTGGGGATACTAAAATCTCAATTGAAAATATTGAAAAAATACTCAGAAGATGAAAACTCTTGGAGAATAAGATCAAATATACTTGATACAGACTAAGAACCACACTTATTCCACTCCTATGTCTGTACCTCCTTTAGAAAGTCAGAATATCCACCACATTTAAACATGGGAGGATAAAAGAATTACAATTAAACTCCAGACTTGCAGGGGCTGGACCCTACTGGGCCTAATGCCAAGATATTCAGGGAGATTTCAGCTACCACTCAAAAGTTAGAGGGTTTGCTTTATACCCCAGCCATCAAAAAGACCCTGACTATATTCCAATTCTTGGAGAGGGTGGGGCTGATGCCCTATTGTTTGCAGAAAGCAGGACCAGAGTCCAGGTATTTGGAAACAGTGGGGCTGCCACTGAAGCAGGCCCTGATGAGAAAGCATGTATCTATAGATGACTCAGACATTGAAATCTAATGTGGTTTTCCCTGCTGGATTTCAAACTGGCTTGGGAAACTTCGTCTCCTTTTTCTTCAAATTTCTCTCCTCTGTAATTGAAATGTCTATTCTTTGCCTTCTCCACCATTGTATTTTAGAATCAGATAACTTTTCAAGGTTTCACAGATCCACAGACTAGAGAGGAAATTTGCCCCAGGATTGACCATGCCCA
>JAQZBX010093514.1:0-12142 GCA_029593785.1 Cabassous unicinctus | reverse complement strand
ATAAATTTTTAAAATCTCAAAAAAAAAAAAGAAGACATTGTTTTGAGTTCTCCCAAAAGCAGATCCTGAAAGGAAGACTTGGGAGCAGGTGGGTTATTTGGGAGATGATTGCAGGACACAGGAGTGAGGTAAAAGGGAGGATGAGACAGGAAGGAGAAAAAAAAGACAATGTGAGGATATGTTATCAAGGTCACTGAAGTGGTAAGTGAGGGGGGAGTTGATTTTGCTATAATTTCCTGAAAAGCAAACAGAAAGCTTTCCAGAACCTCCCACCTGAAAGCCTGTGGTAGGCTGCAGGATCTACCCCCTGGCTCCGGTCCTCTATTAGTTGAAGGTTGTTGTGAGGTGGGGGTGGGGGTGATTCATGGCCCTCCTCTTCCAGGCTGTTCCGGCAAGTGTGGACCTGGTAAGCTGTGTCCTGAGCCCCAGGGCAGAATGCAGAAAGACTAGTGTAGTATGCGGGAAGTGGGGTGCTGGGCGTGCACACTATTGTCTGCTGCAGCTGGGGCTAAAAATCAGGAGGGGGCCAAGGAGTTGTGTGGGGGTGCCTGAGGCACCTGCTGCACACATGCACCGAGCAGGGAAAGGTCATTTTAGAAATGACTATGCCAACTGCATAGAGAGCCCCTAACAGTGTTCCACCTTCTACCTTTTGAAGGTCGTACATATTTGGTGCTTTATGTAGCAAATAATAGGTTTCCTGTGATTTTCCATTCTGAACTACTTTGTATCTCTGTTCTGACATTGTTGTTCTAGAGGTTTCCATTATATCGTTACTCCTAGCACAAATACTTGAGTTGTAAAGTAGGTTAAAATTTCAAAACAAGAACAAGGATGTGTTTATTATTTCATAAAGGTTTTGACATTGGTATGACTCTCACTTTAAAGGAAACAATTGATAGATGTGATTCCATAAAAATGAGAAAAAAGGAAGGCCCCCAAAATGTCATAAACAAAATTAAAGGGAAACACTTAGGAAAGCCTTATGATAAACAAGCATATATACAGGAAAAAAGTGTCACAAATCAATAAGAAAAAAAGATGTGTAGCGCAATAGAAGAATTAGTAATTTATATGAAAAAATGAAAATGGCAAACAAACATTTGAGAAAAGACACCCAAAATAAAAGGGAAAAACACAATAAATTTTAAATTGGTAATATAAAAAAATGATTATGCCAAATAGTGCAGGTTCAATGAAATGGGGGTTCTCATGCCCTGTTGTTGGGAGTATAAAATCATAGTACTAAGAACATCAATTTGGCAACATAAATAAAAAACCCAAAAACATAAATCCATTTCCTGGGATTTACACACAAAGAAGTATTTACTCAAAGGCAATTCTATTATTTATAATGGCAAAATAAATCAGAAACAAAATGAAAAGACAACCATAAGGGATTGGTTAAATAAATTATTCCTACATTGCTACTTACAATCTGGCTTTCAACGTATACTTAAGTATTTTGGAAAAAAGATCATAATATGCAAGTGAAAAAACAGTTGGTGATAGCATGTATTTTGTTTTTAACATATGAAATACATATAGAAAAAACTGGAAAGTTATATACCAAACCATCAATAGTTACCTTTGAATAGTAAAATTTCCAATTATTTCTCTTTTCCTTTCCTCATTTTCTAGAATGCACATATGTACTTTAAAACTAATAATGAAACCTAATTATTTTACAAAAAATCTATTTCAATGCTAAAGTTAATTATGACTAAACCTTGAGGGGGTGGCTCCAATGACTTTTTCTGTTTTCCCACCCTTTCTTTTAGGGATTTTTATCTTCTAAAGGGACACATTATTAGAATTTATAGTATTTATAAAATATAATGGCATTACTCTAAATCCTATGTCTATTTTTCTTTGGTTAAGTCCCTTCAAAAGAAGATTGCAGAAAGAATTTGGAGGCATCAGTGACAGAAACCACAGATATTTTATAGTCCTAGCATCAGAATCTACAGGGAAACAGAATATCTTGTCTTGTATAGAGAGGTATGGCAGAAGAATGGAAAAGGAGAGAGGAAGGGAGACATGGAGAGGGAAGCAGGGAGGGATGAGAGAATGAAATGCAGATATAAAATCACAGAATATAGCTTGAATGTTTGACATATCTTTCATTTGGGGTTGGTTTGGTTACCTTCTCAAGACTACAAAATCAGAAAATCTATTAAAAGATTATTAAAACTTCTGGTTTTCCAAATATGATATTTCTGTGTGTAAGGGACCATCGGGGTGGTGAATAGAAAGAAGCATGGAAAATCTATTCAATTAGTGAAAATGGAAAAATTGTTCTTTGAATAAAAGAAATTTGAATAAAAGAAAAGATAATGTTCTTTCTTCACATGCCTACGTTCTTTTCATCGTTACTGTCCACTAATTATGAATTTGACAGAAAAACAGCAACTTGATTCATTACCAAAATTTCTTTCTAATCATACTTCTGGTTTCTATATGACCTTTTTCAGTATTTCCAACATATCAAGGTGTGGTATTGAATATACAAAGATTATACAAAGGTAGGAAATTAAAAGCATGTATGAGAAGATTAGACAAAAATCAATAACAAGAAGGTTGAAATTCTCATGTGTCCTTTCTTTTGGTGGTCTGTCATTGACTTCTCATTGTGACAGTGTTTCCTGGGAATTGAAAAGGAGAAGATGCCAAGTATTATGATTCACCACTTTGTGGGTGATGCACATGTCATCCTGGTCTAGCATATTTTTTTTCTTTGATCTTTTCTTGTTGGACAAAGCTGACAATATGATCTTAGCACAACTGACGATCGATTACGGAAGCATTTGCTGAACGTGGGGCCTGAACAATGGATTGGGACATGGGGAACCAAATCAGAAAATTCAAGAACACTAGTGCAGGCAAATCAAAGAGGTGAAGCAAAAGTAAATAAAGGAACACGAGTGCATTAGCAAGGTGATGGTTAATCAAGAGACATGAAAGGACACGTCATAAGATAGGACTCAAATTAAATTCAGGATATGATGGACACTTAACCAGAGTCCAAGTACAGAGATTCACATTTGGGGTAGGAGTTTAGTCCCTAATAGGACTGAGATTCTAGGGAAAAGAGGTCTAGGCAGCAACCCACCTAACTAGGTAACTGGGACACAGGAAATTGGTATACCAGCAAGACTAGCCAGAAGATCTACTTGAAACCTGAAATGAGAACAAATGTGTTTTGATTTCCTATATTCCCTTCAGCCACAAAGAATTGGTCCTAAAGTAGGAATGGGGCCAAAATAATGACTAATGATTTAAATTGTCCCAGTTTTGCAGGTTTGAGAGTTACAGGAGCAATGAGCCAAACATAATTAACATAATACCATATTCCCTTTAATTGTCACTCTAGCATTCTCAATTTGATAAGACTTTTTAAAATATACTCAGAGACTTCCAATATCTTCTTTTAATCCATCCCCAAAATGCAAGTGTAAAATTAGATAATCACAATTAAATAGCATGTTAACATTAACATCTGAGGCAAAAACACTACTTTTTTTCTTTATGTGCGCCTTCCTATTATTTCTCACCACTCCCGTTACCGAACTCCATGTATTGTCCCCCATCTGGTAAATTCTGCCCTTCTGAACACCCCATTAACCACATTGTGATCATGCACAACCTTCTTGAATTTGAAAAAACAGTAATGTTATTTTTCTTTCTGTGTCAAAGGCTAGGGGACAATCATTAGAGGTAAAGTGTGCTCTGGAGTGCAGCCTCAGGGGCTCGAAGAGGAAGTCAGGGGGAATATGAAGATGTACAAACCCTGGTCCTGACAGGCACTTGTACTAGCCAAGTCACAGTAGGTTTCCAGGTCCAGACACAATTAGTCTGAATTTGAATCCCAAGATGACAATTCTCTCTCTGGCTAAAAATTATTCAATTCTGTAGAAAATCATTCCTGTAAGCTCAAGGATCTATTCCACATGCCAGATGACACAACTTAACAAAAGATTTCTTTGGAGGCAGACACCTTTATAAGTCTTCAAGTCATTTCTCTGATTTCTCTAAACTATTACCCAGAGATTAAGATCTATTCATTTGGAAACCTTCCATTAAGGAAGGACTGCAGCCTCCCCATAGAATAGATGTCATGTTTAACAAAAAAAGAGAGACTTTCTTCCTTCTGTATTTGACCAAAAGCTTTTCATTCAGCCATTTTAGTATATCTCTTCCCATTTTTTTCTCAGGGGAAATAGGGAAGAACTGATAACCTTTATCTACAGATCAGTATTCTAGCCTTGTGGCTTGGATAGCTTATTCTTTGAACTTAGGCTGACCATGGAGACAACAAATTTCCTTGTCCCCTTGGGGTGACAAACATCCCCCCTAATGTGGATATCCAAACTGTGTTGAGTTCAATTCCACAGTGCATTTTCCCCACAAAGCGTTGTTACTTTGTATAAATGATCTCACACTCTGTCCTTCCTCATTATATCAGTATTATTTTTGTCCAGCCACAAGTCTTCATCCTATTCCTTCTGCAATGAGGATCAACAACCTCCAACATATTGTTACTACACTACCCAAGTCTCCACATCTCACTATGTCTTTTTTTGCCCCCTGCCCCTCAGTCTTCTTCCCAGTGCCCTGGAGAGGTGTCTAAACAGGACAGAGCCAGGTTTGGTAGTCCAGGGGGAACCTGCATCTTGCAGAACCTCCAGTTTTTCTCAGGCAGGGAGTCAGAGAGATGTGTTCCTGAGTGGTGACGGTGAGGTACTCTGACTTTGTGATTTTATAATACAAGGGTAAATGTTCAAAATTACAAAGCACAACTTTCCGAGGTTAGATGCTGAGGTTTTTACTTAGTCCAAGCCATAAATAGTAAGAGCTAAGATTTATTCAGTCTTACTATTTACAAGGTGGTATGCCAAGTGACATTCGTATTTTACCCTGATTGTTTCTTGTAACCATGTAATGAAGTAGATACTCTCATTATGCCCACAGAAGAAGAAACTTCTGAGGTTTACAGAGGTTAGGAGGGCCCTAGTATGGAGCAAATTCAGGTTTTGAACCTAGGCACTGACATCAGGGCCTGTGCTTCTAAACAGAATGCTGCACTGTCTCCTGGGAAGTAGAGCTCTTCCAGGTGATTTTCTTTCCCTATACTATACGGCCTTCATTTTTAAAATAAGGTATGAGCAAATATCCCTTATCCTGAACTGCTGAAATAATGGAAAGGAAGAATGGTAATGATTAGGAGAACTGAAAGTATGTGAATAAAATGTAGGAGTACAATCACATGAGCTTCACAACTAAATATATATGGAGTTAGTTAATAACGATTGAGTTTGAGTTAATGAGCATGATAACTCTGTTAGACACGAATACACTCACATACTGATACACTCACATACCGATACACTCACATACTCCTATGGGCCAGACACTCGAGGTGCTGGGAATCCTGAGTTGCAAATGACACACAGTCCATGACCCATAGGTGCACTCATGAGTTGGTGGAAGAAAAGACTGGAAAGTCAAGAACTAAATAACAGATTGTTCATATAAATATCTGTTAATAATATGACTTTTAACTGTTGCTTTCATCTTGACTTGTTCCTCTTCTCTATTTGGAAAGATCATCCATCTTAATTGTTTTTCCCATAATGATGCACTGTTGAATCATCATCATACAAACACACAAGTTAAAAGATCAAGGTCATGGCAGATACCCCTGTGGGTGAAATGTCCTAAGCCTATGCCTCCCCTCTACATTCTTCCTATAGCTTAGTTTTAAGTGACCCCGGGCTCTTTCCATAAGAGCTACTGTCTTCCAGGCGGTTGACCTTACAGATGGGATCAGCAAGAGGCATGTCCCTTATATTTCCCAGCCCCATTCCACAAGATATAATAGAGCAGAGGTTTTCAAGGCTGAGCTTTCCCTGCCTCATCTAGATAAGAGGTTGGGGAGTTGAAAGAATGAGACTCTGGATGATCCACCCTGCCTCAGCCAGGTCAGTTCCTTCTAGTCATTGGCTTTTGCATATATGTTTCTTTGAAGAAAGGACTCCATGGCTTAAGAAATATTTGTAAATCATATGGCAAATGCTAAGGGGCTTGAGGGAACTGAAACTCTCTTTGTTTGGGATAGGGATAGTTCTAGATCTTCTCCATTATAGTTCATGGCATGTTCAGAGGCATAGATAGCTAAAGGAGAATGGAGACAAAATGGTTTCTAGTCCTCAATATCCAAGAATGAAAGTAATAGGAAGGGAAAGAAGGAATCAAAAGCAAAGTCAGCAACCAGAAGGAAGCTGGACTGCATTTGGCCTTGAAAAGAGGGAACAGTGATAGGCTAGTGGGGAAAGGGAAAAAGGGATTGAAGAAGTAAGCAGACCCATTGTCAAACTGTATTCAAGGCCCTGACACCTCTTTGCTATTCCTCTAAGTCTGCCCCTACTTAGATGTATCCTTAACCTTAATAGACTAAAGTAGAATTACCTTCAGCTTTGCCAGTATACACATGGTATTCCAGAAGCACGTTAGGCCCCTTGCGACCTGTTGCTTATAATAGCAGTACTCAAAGTTTATTGCATCAGACTCCTCTGGGAAGATTTTCAGAAATCCAGATTCCCTGGTTCTGCTCACAGAGAGATTCTGATACAGTAGACCAGGAATGAGGTCAAAAATCTACATTTTTAACAAATTCCCTGAATGATTCTGACAAAGGCCTGACTCTGGGACCATACTTTGAGTAACATGACTCTGGTGAGTCTGTTTTTTATGTACTGAAAGTCATTGACCAGAAGCTCCTCTGGGAACTGACGAACCCCAGTGGAACTACAGCCACCTAACTTTATTCAGCCTCCTTTGGTTACATTCGTACATGAATTTAGTTCACTGTCTGAGATTAGCCCATCTGCAAACGTGAGTGCCTCACAATTGCAGAACTGCCTTCATGTTGCTTGTGCTGTATGTCATCGACAAGGCCAGGCTAAAAGGGCTCAGCGGGTCTTGATATTTCACTAATCCCTGAGTAACGAGCTTCTCCCCCTCCATCTCTGCTTTCAGCCCTTGGTAGCCATGTTATTACAAAACTCCGTTTAGAATTTCAGTCTCAAAACCAGACCTACAGACCTCGTTAACAGCATCTGCAGCAGGCAGCCATACAGCAAAGTGAGAAAAATACTTTCGATTCTCACTCTCTTGTTTCCAATTGATTATATATTTGTGAAGCATTACGTGGTAGAGATGAAATCTTCTGAGCTTTGTCCTGACCTGGAGGTTAATTGCTTTGAAAAACTTGAAAGGAAAAAGAAAAAAAGACTGCACTTTTCTCTTTCTTAAAAGAGGAGGGCAGATGTATTGATTAAAATAAAATGAAATGATTTATATCAGCCCAGTTCTCCCCCACAATCATAGTAAGTGGCAACAATATGCCTATGAGCGGGGTCAGTCTTACACACGTGGAACAAGGAGCCTCCACATGGCTGATTGGAAGAGACCCAGGAAAGCGGCCCTACCATTAAACTTACTGCTAAAAGCTCATTTATGCCTTTAGTTAATAAACTACTCTTTTAAAATGCAAATGACCTTAAGGTATATTAGACTTTAGGCCTTCATTCATGCATAACTTAATGTAAATTGACATTTAACTTCCCATAAACTTTGAAAGACTAGGATTTCTGAATCCACCAGCTTGTTTTCACCAGCAATGCTCCCTTTCTTTGAGAATTTTGACTGGAAACCTAATGGTTTCTCCACTCAGTTGCCCAATATGCAAACTAAGTTTGGGTTGCGGGGAGGATTCACCACACTTGCCATCTGTCTTCCTTACCATAAGAGGGAGACTCTATCCAGTGAGGCAGATTTGAGCAGCTGAGTGGGACCTACTTTCTAGACCTTTGCACTTGCTGTTGCCTTATTGTCAATAATAACTAGGCATAAAGGGTGTGTTTGTGCTTTTATTTATGCATTCTCTCATTTAGATACTGTCAAAAAATAAAAACTCTCTGTTTCAGTCTCTATTTGTAAAGATTTGCACTGCTTATTCTGAGCCCGTTGTCATAAGAGCTCCTTTTTTTAAAATCTGCCATTCTGGGAGTTTTCTGATCATCCATGGCAAGGCAGGACCCCTTGCCACATCCAGCGGTCCTCAAATCCTTTCAACGGGTCTGTGGGGTCAAAAACTATTTTCATAATAATACTAAGTTGTCATTTGCCTTTTTCACTCTAATTCTCTCACGAGTGTGCAGTAGAGTTTTCCTGATGTGTCATACAGCAACAGACTGAAGGAGAAAGCAGAGATGAAAGCCCAGCTGTCCTGTATTAAATCAGAAATTAAAGAGATTTGCAAAATTATAAAAGACTGTCACTCTTCTCAGTATTTTTCTTGTTTTAAAAAATATAGTCATTGATATTTACATCCCAGTGGGTTTATTATTGTTAATTTTAACTGAATTACATATCTAGAAATTTTCTCAGTTTAAGTGTCTAATACAGTAGTTATCTATAGATATAACCCACATAAAGAAAAGCTCTTTGGGGTCCTCAATAATGTTTCAAAGTGTAAAGGATCCAAAAATATGAGAACACTGTCCAAGGCATATTACACATCTCATCTTTATTCTTAAAAACAGCCTTAAAAGGGAAATATTGTCCTCATTTCATAGAAAACAAAAAACTGAGGCATAGTACAGATAAAACCCTTGCCCAGAGTGGAACCATCAGACACCAAAAAGCCTTTGTTCCTACTTGTGCAGTCCCTCTTGATGCTTTTAGTAAAATCTGCTTGTGTTTGGCTTACTTGTTTCTATGCCACTGTGCTGTAAGCCACCTAACGATCGAGAGCTTAAAAACCCAGGCCTCCCTCACCCCTAGAGTCTAGCACTTTGCACAGCACATAGCAACCATTCTCTAAGTGTCTGGTCCTTTCACACCAAAGCCAGGCTGGGGGTTATCTGACTACAGCACAACTGCCTGGTTGTCTGACTGTTCTCTCTGCTCCCTCCATCTCTTCACCCCAGCCAGCTCTATACCATAAATCCTCCACATCTAAGGTTCCCAGACATTGGGGCATCTAAGACCAAAATAATGATAATGACAAATAAATACAAATGTGGCACTTGACAGAGCACTGTTATCTTTTTTTTCCCCCAAGAAAGGTTTAAAACATATCTACAATCTACCAGAGTGCCAAAAAAGTAGCAGAAACTAATTGCAATAAATAATATTATTTTAAAATGCTTCTTAAAATTGAATAAATTTTGTTTTATGAAAAAAAAAAATCATTGTCTGGTTCTTCCTTTGCAGAACATTTGTCAGATGCCAGCATGCATCTGCAGCAGACAGTGCTCAGCCTGGCAGGGTGGAAGTGCAGCTCTGAATGCTGGTACTTGTGCAGCACTCAGGCTTTCCTGGGCTTTCTATGACTAAACCATAGCCTCATTGGCTTTGGTGCCAAAGTACTCAAACCATTTGTTTTTTGTTTTGTTTTGTTTTCCTTTTTCGGAGGGTGTTGAAGCTTCTCAGAGAGGATCAGATAAAGAAAAGTCCTGGTTCACTGGTATTCTTTGCATGTAAATATTCATTCAGTTTTGAGTGAAAATTAACTCATCTCCTTATGAAGCAGACATTAATTGTCATGTATGTGTTCAAAGGGCCAACGCTTTAGCAGTATCTTGAGCCTTTGATAGAATTATCCAATGAATGCCCACTGAAAGAGTTGTGGAGGACTATAGATGACTAAGTAAAACAAAAGAAAACTCGTGCAATTTACCATATTATTCAAATTATCAGGTGGTTTGAAAACATGAAGACAATACCATATAATGTCCATGATTTGAATTCCCTAAAATGTATATTTGGGCTTTGCCCCTTCTTATTTGAAAACACAAGTGTCTTACGTAAAAAAAAAAATACCAAAGATTACCTTCTTCATTTTGCTGGATACATACTATTTGCCTTTCCAGATCCAGCCTTTACCCTTTTCTACCCTACTCTGTGCTCCAGGAGGTTTTCTTTGAACAGAGCTCTCTTATGGGCTACCTTCTAAGTGGTAGAAGAGAGGGACTGGCAGGGGGAATGAAAGGTCAGGGTAATTATTCCCGTGATCACTTCCCTGCTGGCCATTGATTGGCAGTGACTGTGTTCTTTAAGAGGCCAAGGCTCAGGTCCAATGGCCCTCTCTGCTCCCTACAGCCACAGCTCTCTCCCGGTCCCTCCCCTTTCCCATTGGTTCAAGGGGTGATCAGGGCTCTCAGATGTGCTGGCTCTGTGGTCTGCACCAACCCTTTTTGGTTCCCTAAACCCTGCCCCCACCTTTGTAAAATCATTAAACTCTTTCCAATTACCCTGTTTGTTTCTTGCCAACACCCTGTCGAATACATTCACCCCCCTCAATTCTTTTTAATTTCTTATCTCCTTTGTACTATAATATTTAGTTTATACCCTGTGATTTTGCACATGATTCTTTATAGACATTCTAAAACTGACACAATTGCTTTCAAAGATTGTAAACTCCTTGAAGCAGGAGACCTTGCCCTCCATTTCTTCATATCCATCATTGGCTTAAGCAAAGTGATTTGTATCAACTGATGGATACATTTGTCATTTCTTTTTATCTTACTTGATGAGTTGCCATAATGGCAATCTTCAGGACTAGTAAAATTAATGTTATGGGTGCAAAACAGAAGGGTAGAAAAGAATATTCCTTACCTGAAAATAAGAGTAAATGCTATTTAGCTAGAGAAAGCTATGTTTTTTCCTTAAATCTGACTTACAAAATAAATATGAAGAGTAATTAAATGCTTAATTGGTACTTGGATTTATTCTGCACTTATATAATGCCAGAACAAGTGGTCAGTTAAGTATAACTTTAAACAATTCAGTAGAAAAATTATAAGGGGTGACATAGTTGCAGCCAGCATCTTAGATCAGAAGCTATCAGCATTATTATTCAATATCCTGCGGAAAGTATATTCCAGCATTTTAATAACAGCTTTCCATGGAGCCAATGACTTATAATTGTTTTGTGCTAGGCAGGACATCCATTTTATTAGAATTTAATAAACAAGCTGTTCCAATTTGCCTTCTCTGTGTAGTTGATGCCTCTATTTAAATGCACAGATGGCTCAAAATACCACAAAACACTTCACAACACAACTCATTACACTAGGGGATATTAAAATTTATCAATAGCTGGTTGGTGAAAAGAACCAAAGTGTCCTGAAGATATTTCACCTTGTTGCTATGTTTGTCATACATGTCAGGACACCAAAATTAAAGTTTTTCATATAAATGTCTCTCTACATTAGAACTGGCAACTTATGTTCCAAAAATTCATTTGCAGTTCTAATGAATATGGAGAGTGTAGATAGATAAGGTCAGTATTGGTAAAATGCAGGAGGTGGAGAGAAATAATAATGACTTATTTACTGAGCACTTACTATGTACTAGGTACTATGCTAAAAACTTTATAAATATCATTTCATTTAATCTTTACAATAAGATTCAAAGGAAAGTACTATTATTATCCCCAGTTTACAGATGGGAAAAAAAGAGGCACAGAAAAGCTAATTAATTTGCCCAAGGTTACCACACTCAAGAATCTTAGAGCCAGGATTTGAACTCAAGCAGCCTGACTTCAGAGCTTATTCTTACTAAAAAACCTAATACGTCATGTTGCCATCTTAGGGGAATTTAGATCCTCTCACTAGACCTAGGAATCCAGGAAATATCCTGAGACCACAGAGTGGAATACTCATCCCCAAGGGATTCATACTGATTACCCTGAGTCTCTCAAAGACAAACTTGGCTTCTTTTTCATTCCTTTTTCTGTTCTCCTAAAGTAAGTAAATGTGTAACACATGTTAGAAGATTTTCATTAAGATGTTTAATTTGTTTAAAACTTTGGCAATTTAAGCTTCAATTATCGGAATGTCGTTTATGCATAATCCCCATTCTCTGCTACCAAAGGCAGTACTCTGATTTTTAGAAAGTTTGAGAGCTTCATCCTTGGGATAGAAGTCCTTATGAGAACTAGGCTGACTGGAAGTTGAAGATACAAATCTGAAAGATCCAGGTGGTAGAGTAGGGGAACAGCAGGCTTCACTCTTCCTCCAGAAGCTGCAGGAAGGCAGGTAGGCTTGTAGGGTATAGGGGCAATAGGAGAGGG
>JAQZBX010093513.1:0-12141 GCA_029593785.1 Cabassous unicinctus | reverse complement strand
TTTTTGTATATGCTTTGTAAAGATATGATAAAGATAGCTTGTTAAATAAGATGTTTTCAAATTATATATGGGCTAGAACACTAAAAACAAAAGCAATCTATTATTCTGCATGTTGATTTTTTTCATGAGTGTCTAATTTCTTGTCCTACTTTAAAGAAATGCATATTAGAATTATCAATTATAACTGATCCATTATGGGTGTGACTTATGCAACAAATACAATGCAGAAATTTCACCAGCCATACTTGAAAAAAAACCTGTCATTTCTTCAAAACTACGAATAGTCCAAATGTTTTTAACAAATTGACATTAGTGTGGATATTGGAAAAAATATTAATGGCTTCCACATATTGAACAGTGGGAGAAATTACCTGTGATATGCATGCTACTCAGGGTTTTACAGAAGAGTTAAAGTCATTTTCTGATATAGAAAATTGGATTGGAGAACATCTCTACAAAATTAAAGAAACAGGGAGGATTTTTAATGGCATAAAAATTAGAACATGCAGTATATAGATTCAGAAATCCAAAAAAGAAATCAACAACTACTTTCAGCAATGTAGCTTGTATTCAAAATTGTTATTTTAAAATAAAAAATCTTAGAGCTTATGGAAACATAAATCTTTTATCCTTACTGGTTTTGTGCACCTCAAACAAAATCAGCATGGATAAATTCTGAATTATTCAAAGAAAGAGGCAACAAACAAACAAACAAACAAAAAAACAAACACCTTACATGTAAAATCAAATTCTTTCTTAGATGACACATTTTTCACAACTCAATGTGAGAAATTAAAAGTATGGCACCATAAAGACTTTTTTTTCTCTTTCATGTGACATTCTTGATTTACCCTATAGATTAAGGAGTTCTAGAATGTTTTTAAGAGGAGATGCAAACACAGTTTTCCTATTTTGGGAAAAAAACCACAAAAGAATATGTCATATAGAATCATTGGCATTCATAAAAAAAGATTTTTACAGTGTAATATTCTTATGGAATTAAATTCCTACTTCAGCATTTGTTAAATATATGTGCAAACTATCACCTGAGAGTTATGGTGCTAAAGTAAATCCTGAGCTAAAAGAAATAATAAAGTTTGTAGAGTTTCAACTGATTTTAGAGTAATTAAAGATTCCTATGATTTACAGGAAGACAGCATATAACAAAGAGTTTTAGTAAATGATTTGAAAAATGAAATAGTTGGAAATGCATAATTTCTACATGTATTGACAGAAAAAAGAGTTAAATATACAGAAATTGTAAAATCAAATCCAGTACCAAAAATTGCTCATATATTACTCAAAAAGCCATAGATGTGATTATATATTATATTGATTTACAACTGAATAAGTCAATGATATTCTGATAAAATATTGGAAAGTCCTAAAAAAAGTGTATTCCTTTTTCTAGAGAACTTAAGATAAGTAATATCATTAAATACATTTTAATTTAAATAAATATTGAGTTAAAATAACATATATGTTACATCTTTTTTTATATGTCATTTCAACCAGCAGTTTGTGTCATCTGCACAAGTACTAATCTAAATAATACTTGATAGGAGAATAATACTGATGTATCTTATATTCATTTACAAGAGAAGTTAGTCTCAATGGCTCACTCAAGTGTAGCCTTAATGACACTTGTAAAAACAATACTCCTGTCTTTATCTTATTGATGTAGTTTAGCTGTCTACATCCCCATATAAAATACAAGAGCATAACACTTTTGATATGAATAGGAATCTCAGATTGGGCTCCATAATAGGTGCTAACTTAAATAGCAATATGGAAATGATCCTTTACATTGATCAATGCAGAAAAAGGAAAACATAGTATTTTGGAACTACTATTTAATTACAATGATTGACTGAAATCACAAAAGACCTGAAATACTTCATGTTCTTTATATAATCCCTGGCCACAAATGTATAAACCCTGTTAAACTATAGGAATTGCACCATTCATGGAAAAAACAATTAAACTGATGAGTGCAACGCTCATGGTTGGTTGCCTCCACTGCCTTTACCCTACTGTGTAGTACCCAAAACTCTCGGGAACACCAGATCCTTATTGCAGGGTAAGTGATCTGGCATGTGACATTTAAGTTGGCCCTAACTGAGTAAAGCTTAGGCCTTTTGATTCATGCTTGTGGAAGAGAAGCTCTCTCTCTTCTTTTAGAAGCTGTGATGTATGGCTAGGGGGGTCTTGTATTGGTCTAGCCAATTTGCTATCACGATAGATATCAGACAGAGAATGAAATGTACATAGATGAGGCTGAAGCCCAAGGTGTGATAAAACACAACTGAAGCTTGTCCTACCTCTCTTTCAGTTACAAGAACCAAAGCATGTGTATGACAATGTGTGTTTTCTGTTATTGGCAACAAAAATTACCATTATAGAGTAAACAAGTCTTCAAGACACTGAAAAAACCATGTAGTGTTGAAGGAGAGGAAATGCATTTGATAACTCCTCTCCCCAACAGCACCCATCTGCCTGTCATTTTAAAGATGAACTGGTGTTTGGGTGCCATGAGAACTGGAGGCTGCTGCACAAGTGAACACCGTCACCAATGAACACCAGGTAATGACAGTGTTGATGGAACCATATCTCTGGAGGTCCTGCTGTAATTTAAAGCTGATTACTTTTGATATTTACTGGCTAAATCTCCTGAATATATGAAGAGTTTTCCATCTGAGAATAAACTGCACTTCTACATGCTAAAGCTATTTTCCTCCCCACCAGGATCATCTTTGGCTAAAGATTTTAAATATTTATTGAAATTACACATATCTGGGAATTATTAGTGATTGACCACAGCTAAAACCAATAAAATATTCATTATATATATTTAAATTATTGATTGATGGTGCAAATGTATAGGTACCATGTAAGAACTAAAATTAAGCTTTTTTTCTATTGACAAGAGTTAAATAGAAATGTTTTATCCATGTTCTTTTTTTCTCATAAAAAGTTGAAAATATTAGTAAACTATATTTTCATTTCTTTTGACAGTGTCTTACCAGATGTCTATAATTCTATGTGAAAGGTTGATGGATAGGTGAAATAATGCTAACAAAAATGAGTAAAAATAATAGCTAACACTTATGTGGCACTTACTATGAGCCAGGCACTGTTGTAGCACTTTCCACATCTCAGCTCATATACTCTTTATGACAAAAGCAAGAAGCACATATTATTAATATGTCCACTTTACAAATGGGGAAGTTGAGGCACAGGGAATCAAGTCACTTGTCCAAGATCACAAAGCTCAAAGTTGGCATAGCTGGTATTTGAACACAGGCAGTCTGGTTCCAGATCCTATGCTCTTAGGCACCATATCAAGTTACTTACTGTATTTGTAATCCTACACATGCTGCATATTGGAGAGCGTAAGTTTGTATAAGGGTTAGTCTTTCTTGGAACTTATCCAAGGACATTTTAAATGAAATATGAAATACTGATAATACAAACTTGTCCCCACAAAGAAATCAGTCTCTCACCATGGGTGGCAAAAACAAGGCCACCCATATTACAGGTTCATATGAAAAAGTTCTAGATATGTGGTGGTGGACCTCAATGACAACTGAGGATACAATTGCTTCATACTTGGAGAATTAACAGAGGATTTTGACTATAAAATGAATGTTTGGAACTACTTTTGGAGGTTTAATGAAAATGTGGGTGATTTTTGTTGTCTAAATCAACTCATACTCATACAGCTGTATGAGTATTTTGTGAACCACAGAGAAGGAAATTGCCATTATGATTTTCTTCCTGGGAATGTAATGAGAAAACGAAGAAGGAATTTATGGTTATGTGCTCAACTTTGACCTACAGGAAGTTTATGGTGTGGTAAGGCTTGAAGTTTGAAAGAAAGTGACCAAGTCATTTTCAAAATTATAATAGACAAAGAAGGTAATATTTGGAATATTCAAATGTAGGTAAAGTTTTAATGAAATAAGGATGCTCTAAGGAATAGAAATCTGATCATTGCAAATAATGCCAACGAGAAAGCAGATGGAGAGGCATCAAAAGACATCAATTGGACTTCCTAGGAAGTAGTCCACCTTCAGATTTTATAAGATCATTGAGCTTCAACCTTCAGTTTACCTAATTTTAGCAGCCGTGGGGGCAATTTTAGTGAATATTTACATCCCGAGTCCTGGCCCAAATATCTAGCTGCCTATTGGATATCTTCACATGAAGGTATGGATTCACTCTCTCATTAAATTTATCACCATTTACCCGGTTGAAGTGAGAAGCCTGGTGTTATCCTTGATGCCTCATCTCCCTCAACACATAGAGGCTTGTAACAGTCTCCCAAAAATTCTTCCTGCCTCTTGATTTGCCACCATTCAAGCCATATTTTTCCCAGCCACCAGAATGATGGTTATATACACCAATGTATCCTGACATTCCATTGTGCGAAATTCTTTATTTGCTCCCTATAGCCTTCCCAACAGAGTCAGCACACCTGAGCACAGCCCAAAGGGCCCTTTGTGATTTGGCTTTTGCAGAGTGACTGGACTCAAAGTCATCACTCTACATTGCTGGGTCTTTCTTTCTGAATGCTGTCTTCCAGCTAATTCTGAAATACTTATTGTTCCTACAACCTACCATATTCTCTTTCTGTTTTTCAAGGTTAATGTGTGTGTATGTGCATACCCAATAATGCATTGAGAATTTTATTGTGATAATGATATAGTAAAATTTATGTCTTTGGCTGTTTGTGGGTATCTAGGATGCATCCATTTCCTGTGAAAGCTCTCCTTCTAGTAAGACCTTATCTGAAGTAGTTATGAGCTTTTGGTGCCAGATTTTAAGAAAAAAATTAACAAGTCAGACATGAAAAAAGAAAAGAAAGCCTAAAAATAACTAGTCTGGCTGTGCTCACAATTACTCCTATGCAATAGTTGAAGGCCCGTTTTGTAGATGAAAGCTTTGGCTAAATTTATGCATCTTATTTTTTATAACTTGTGAGAAGTCATTAGGAAGAATGTGGATGTAGCAAGACATTTCCACTCAATAGGCTGGCTTGTTAGGAAGTGTTTAAGTAGTGACTCGTACCTAAATAGAGAGGGAGGTGGACTTGAAATAATCCTCCAAATGTCCTTTCAGCATGAAGATTCTCTTAGTATCCAATTCATTTGTCAACTCAGCACGAGTTATTTGACTAACGCAGTGCCTCCTTTTGAATCATCAAGGATCAGTTAGAATAAGTGTGTCTTCACCTAATTTTTGAGAAGTGGTGCTTGTAGACCTTGCACAACTATGTGTTCAGATTGTGATCTCGCAAACTCTACATCCCACACCCTCACATCATGTAACTGACAGATTCTGTAAAAAGATGCTTAATTAAGAAAGTAAAGAAAGTATCTCCCTTAAATTCAGGTATGACCTCTTGACTTTTCCTCTGTCTTTAAATACTATTGATTCTTAATATTTAAGTTCAGCCCACCTAAGTCTGTTTTTGATTGGTTGGTCCACTGCTCTTAAGCGTAAATTTTCCTCATTTCAAATTATTTTAGTTTAAGTTTACATACCTAAATGTATATGCTTTTGCTGCTACTATATTTTAATAAAGAGTTTCTTTTTGAAATAAGCATTTTAGGAAATAGGAAATAATGCACTCAGGGATAACTATTGAGAACCATTAATACTGGTATATTTCTCTTCTCTTTGTTTTCTCATGCATAAGAGTTTATTTTCAAATAGTTGCTTTCTTACCTTATTTATAGGTTTGTATCCCACTGTTTTCAGTTATTATATTGTGTGTATTATTACAGGCCATTTAAATACCTTCTAAACATAGTTTGTGTTTAATCCAAAATTATTAAGGACAAGATTTTCTGAGCAATTAGATTTTGCTATTTATATATAAATACCGATTATCCAGACGAATGAATAGAAGATGGCTGCTCAATAACCACCATTCTAACTAGCTGGGATGGATATAATTAGAAAAAGAGATATATAGGAGAAAAAGCTTATGTCATCTCTGAACCATGCAGGATATCTCTGATGAAATGTCCAACACCCACTAATTCCCTTTACTTCATTTACATAATCAGTTTTACTCCTCTTTCTCACCTTTAAATCTCCTTACCATTGTCCATAGCTCATTCACAAAAATGAAATACTTGATCTATTTTTATTCTAAATTTTTGCTATATTCCATATTATTAAGCAGATTCCTTTAATCATGAGGTACTCAATTAAGGATAATTATTGGCAACAGATCTTTTCTATTACTGTATAAAAGCAGAGAAATCATCAAAGTTTAAAAAATTGCTTCATTCTTGTCTGGTTTATGGGCTCTGAAACAAGAAGAGCTACACACTTTACTTCATATACATATTTGTTAAGAACTTAGTATGTTTCATATGCTTATCTGATAGCATTTAAAAATGCAATGTTTAATTTTTAAAATTTTGTAAACATGTGTTTAAAAATAAAAGAAGAGCATAGAAGAAAAATAGATGAGAAAATTAGAAAATGCGTAGACAAAATGTAAGTTGGCACATGTGGATATTTTGCTGCATCTTCTTGAACATATGCCTTCCTGTGTTCTGCAAATGTGTGAATCCAACCAAGAGGCATGAGCCAAATCAACTCAATTTAAATCACTTTTCTTAACGTAAAAATAGGCAAAATCATCCCTTCATTATTTTAAGAATTCAATAATTAGAACAATATGAATTAAATAGTTTCAAATTAATTTTAAACAAAAATCACACATAGTGTAGTTTTAGAAAACAAGCCTTATATACAGATTTTTTAGTAAAGGCTTTTGCAATTAATCTAGTTTCTTATTAATATATTTTTCATTGGGAAGATTTGGAAAATGCAGAAAGTAAAATAGCTGCAAGGTCATCATCTAGAAGTAAGCAATATTAACATTTTTTTATATGCTTGTCTTTTCTACCTACAGATGCACATTCCCCCTCCCAATAAAACTGGGATTGTACCATGCATATTTTTGAACTTGAATTTTCTGCTTTTGCACTCAAAGTATATTATTTTGAGTATATTCTTGCAGTTTTACCATTAGTCTTCTATATTATTTAAAATAATCTTGACTTGATATATTAAAATCCAAATACGCCAGCCTAAAATGTTCTATATTTTAAGGTATGTTCTGCCCAAATTTTAAGCCATTTCTGACAATAGATTCAAAACTATTTAGGATGAATTCTATTAATAACAAGTTATGAGTTATCTTCAGTTCATTTTCTCACCAATATTTGGCGGCAGCAATAATCTACACATATAAGGGGAAATTTTACTTTGACTTTGGCATTTAGCCTTGCCTAAGATGGATTAGTGCAAAGAGTGAAACATTCAGAAATTTATATTTATTGCTAAGGTAAAAGCAAGCAAGCAAACAAAACCCAACATCCACAATATACCCGCACACAAACAATTCCAATGAGGTGTGTCACTTAAACAGCTGGATTGAAGTTATACAAGTGATAAACCATTTCTAATGATAGTCTTCTATACATGGCTCCATCCTCTTATCCAAGTATCTCCACCTCAGTCAGACATTAGACTTGCCCTGTGAGTTTTTTAGACACTTGCTGGTCAAGGTCTAGTCCCATCCCCTAAACTGGTCTGTAGTGGAGCCTAAGCCATAGTTTGTTTTAAAAATTTCCTAGAGGACTTTTATGTTCAGTGAGGGTTAAGAAACATTGCTTAAATAGAAATTAAATTGCAAAATTGCATTTTGAGAAGGAAAATCTAGTTTTTCTTTTTTTCATCAGAAATGGAATAAGATAAAGTTAATTAACCAGGCAAACATATATTTTAAATTTCTCATGTCACCTCAGCGTAGATCATCTATGCAACATTTGAAATAAACACAGCACATTTGTCACTAGATGAAGTTAAATTTAACCTACAAGCTTATACCATTACAATATTACATATTTGTTAGTATTTCTTTCTTAGTGATGGAAAAATCCAAAGTGCAAGTGATTTGTTTTTCATATGAAAAGATAAATCTGTATATTTATAATGGAGACTGTTGACCTCACAGGGTCTTAGATTTATAAATCTATGGCAAACAAAATAATCATTTAATTCAATTTTGTGATGTATTTGTACAAGTATTCCAATATTATTATTTTAAAATTTACATTTTATATCCTACACAAAGAGATCTTCATTTATTTCAAAGTTGCAAACAATAGATAGAAGCAGTGTCAAATAATTAAATGCCTCTTTTTGTAAAAATTTTTATTAAATCGGCTAGCTATTTAAATTGGGTTATTTATATTAAATCCTTTCTTAAATCAAGATAATCAATCTGTTCCAAAATGATTCTAAATCTATTTTGAGAAATACTTGTAAATCCCTCTTTAATTAGCTTTCTTTAAGCAAAATCAGAAGGAAATTTGCTTTCTGTCTGTTCTCTCACTGCCAAGAAAAATAGCCCCAAATCTGATTAACCAAATGTTGTTTGCATATATTTTATATTGAGTCTTCCACCTAATATGATTTAGTCAATATTTCTCAAATATTAGTGCTGATAAGGAATCATTAATGGGTGTTGATTAAAAATTCAGATTCCTGGGCTCCAACTCTAGAGATTTCTGGGGATGGAGTCCAGGAATCTGCATAATTTAAACAAACTTCTTTATCTATTCTGATGTAAATAATAGTGGATCACCTTGCAGAAATGCTTATCTCATTGTCCTTAATACCAGATGGTATGGGAAGAAGATCCTGAGAAGTATATTTCACAAGTGTTTGGAGGGAACATTGGCTGTTACCTATGTTTTCATTTTTTCTTTTGCATGTCCTGAGCTATCATAAGCAACAGATAGGCTATCACCTGTGCCCTATGCTTTATAGAGCAAGTCAAACCTTTAGTTTTTCCCTCACCTATCTCTTTTTCCTTTGATTGCTGCACTTTATGTCCAAAGGAGAAAGATTTTAATGGGTATTAGAGCTAAAGTTTATATTAGAAGTACCTAAGAGAAAAATGCATCTATTTAAATTCACACTTAGATGTAAATGAATGGACCCTTATCTGAAAAATGATTTTCAGTAAGACAAATTGAGGGGTAGTGATAATGGCTCAGAAAACAGTCTGCAAACATCAAAGAAGGCACATATGTCAAAGAAATTTGCTCTGGTTTTGGTTTAGCAGTCAATACCTATCTATACGTTCCTTGAGGATGGGGTGTATCCTTAAAATTCTTTGACTCTTTCAGAACTTCTTTTTTGTGTGTGTTAGTCACATAGGGGGCAGGTAGCAAGAATCTGTTTTTTATTTTTTTATAATTATGTTAAATGATAAAGTCTTCAGGTCACTTTAAACAACCCCCTTTCTCTTGCTTTCCCACCCCCTTTCATCATTCACTGTGTCTGGTTGCTTCTGCCTCCTAATGATTTTATTATTGACATTCCCACTACCATTTCCTTACTTAACATTTAGTCAACCTGGTTTCCCTGATTGAGTCTTTTTTCTTCTCAATTCTGGCTTCTATAGCAAAAGCAAACTGACCTTCCATTGCCTATGACATTATTCCCTGAAATGTGTTTCTAGGGACACTTATTTTTAGGAAAATGGCATTCCACTTGAAAAATGGTTTATTTTCTTTGTGATTTCTTAGAGCATTTATATGCAATGTACCCTTCGAGGCGATATGCTATTCAGCACTTCCCAAGCTTATGTGACCAGAGGAATATCTTTATGAAGCAGTTCTCTAAGAAGAGCTATGCATTCCTTACCATGGCACAGGAGCCCTTTCAAGACTTTCTCCAGCTCCTATATATCTGTGCCCCTTTTCACCAGTTTCTCACATACACAAACAGCAATAATGAGTTTCTTTTAGTTTCTAAGACATGCCATACTCTTGTGTCTGTCCACACTTTTGCAGAATGTGACCTAGAATGCCACCTGCCTTTAGCTGTTAATCTCATTTATATCTCTATGTTTTTATTTCTTTTGGAAAGTCTGTGTTTATTATCCCATTGATATTTTGGTTCTCCTCTCATCACATTGTTATTATATCTACTATGTGTCTTCATTAGAGCACACAGCACAGTGTGTTTTTATGGATATTTGTACTCTCTCTACAGTAAGCATCTTGAAGCCAGCAACTATTCATCTTCATCTCTCAAGAACTTGGTCCTCTGTAGTTGCCAAATAAATGAATAAAGGTACAAGTACATTTATAGTCCAAGTATTACTTGCTTATTGGCCAGAAATCCTGAATTAAAGTGAAGTTTGCCTTTATACAACCCCCAAATTCCACTTGCTTCCAAATGAATGTAATTAGAGCATAGTAGACTTGATTTCAAATTATTCACATCATTTATTCATTTATCCACTTGGTTCAACTACTCTTGTCTCCTCAGCAGTCTTGGAGACCCCACTGTATCTCCTGGATGTAGATATTCTTGGAAGAGTGTGTGATATTTGAGAACAGATGAGTTACTCTTTATTGGGCATGGAGACTGAAGTACTTATGATTATCAAGAAGCTCTTCTTTGTGTTTTATGGTTTGATTTCTTATTTAAAAAATTCCATCTCAGAGAACTTACCTCACTCTTTATTTTATTTTTACTTAACAAACACTCATTTGACATTTATTATATGCCAGATTCTAAACAATTTACAGATACTAATTTATTTAATCCTTATAAAAACTCTAGCAGATACCCTTGCTATCCATTTTTCACAGATGAGAAAACATAGGCAAGAGTGGTGAAATAAATTGCAAGAGTGACATATCTATTAAAAAATAAGAATAGGAGCAGTCTGACTCCCAGGATTTGCACTCTTAAGCACTCAGCCATGCTAGCTCTCACTGCGTTTTAAGTTTGTAAAATTTTTCAACTTTGTGTGGAAGAATCATTGAACAATTCTTAGGCGAATATATCAACTTCTTGAAATTGCTTAAATATCTGTGGAAAAAAAAAGAGTAATTTTTTTTTTCATCTTAACTAGTTTTATGGATATAAACCCACAAAGAAACTTAAAGGTTATGAAAAGGAAAGTAGGGGGATTGTGGGAAGAAGGCCACAGATTAGGCAGATAATGCTCAGATCTCTCACAAAATCAATGGAGAAAGAGCCAAACGCTGCCTGAGGGACCTGCTTTGGGAGTCAGCAGACCAGGACAGTGCTTCATAACTCTTAGGAGAGTGAGGGACAGAGAGACAAAGAAGCTGAAAGAACAAACTGTGAGTTATTAAATCTCCCGGCTGCCAGGAAGGGTTCCCCTCCCCCACCCCCAAGATATTCAGCAGGGTTAAAACCCCTGGCTCATTTCAGCTGACTGAAACAGGAGCAGATGTCTTAATCCCTGTCAGATGTTACAAAGGCAAAGGGAAGGGAATTAGGGGACTTTACTTCAGTGATTTCAGCCAGTGGAGTCTGCTTTGAATCACCGCCAGACAAAAACAAAGGAAAACCAAGACAGATACACTTCTGTGGAAAGGTGTGCCAAGAAGTGCCATCTGCTGGCCACTCTGGAAATTACATGGACACAAACTGCTTTTAGATCTCTCTCTCTTTTTTTTTTTTTTTCCTCACTGTTACAGATATACTTTTTTGTTTTTGTTTTTTTTGTTTATTTATTTTTTTATATTTTAAAAGATGCTTAGATTACATAAAAGTTACACAAAAATTACAGGGATTCCCATGTTCCTCACCTCCCAAACCTCCCATAACCTCCTACATAAACATCTTCCATTAGTGTGGCACATCACGTGCAATGGATAAACACATCCTGGGGCTTTGCCACTAAGCATGGACCATAGTTCACATCGTAGACCACACTCTCTCCTACACAGTTCTGCATGTTATCTGCTGATGTAAAATGGCCTATATCTGTCATTGTAATGTCACTCAGGATAACCCCCAAGTCCTGAAAAAGCCCCTGTATTACAACTGCTTTTCCCTCTCCCTGCCCCAAAAGCATCCAGTAGCCACTGACTCCACCTCAATGTTTTAATTTCTTCCATTGCTTGAATCACAAATGTCTACAACAGAATACTAGTAAGTCCACTCTAGTCCATAGCTCTTCCCCCAATCCTGAGGAGTCTGGGATGGTGATGTCCACTCCACCTCCAAGTGAGAGGGGGCTTATATCCCATGGATAAGATGGATGGGATTATCCTGCCT
>JAQZBX010093512.1:0-12145 GCA_029593785.1 Cabassous unicinctus | reverse complement strand
AAAAAGGTAACAGAGCCTAAGAGACCAGTGGGATACCATCATGTGCACCAATACATGCATTATGGGAGTACTTAAAGAGACAAAAGAGAGAAGGGGGCAGAAGGAATAGTCAAAGAAACAGAGGCAAAGAACTACTCAAATTTTAAAAAGACATGAATATACACATTCAAGAAGCCAAATAAACCCCAAACAGGATAAAATAGAAGAGAACCACACCAAGATGCATAGTAATCCAACTGTTGAATCCCATGGATAAGGAGGTAGTTCTGAAACCTGCAAGAGGAAAGTAGCATGTTAGATAGAAGGGAGCCCCAGAGTAAGATTAAGTGCCAATTTCTCATCAGAAACCACGAAGGTGAAAAGGCAATAGGACAATATTTAAAGTTCTGAAAGAAAACAATGGTCAACCAAAAATTTTATATCCAATGAAACTGTCCTCCAAAAATGAGGAAGAGATTAAGATATTCCTAGATAACAAAAGAACAGGGAGTACCTCACCAATAGACCTGACCTATAAGCAATGCTAAAGGGAATGCTTCAGACTGAAAGGAAAGGACAATAGGCAATGGATGGAAGAAGCATAAAGAAATAAAGATCTCCAGTAAAGGTAATCATATGGGTAATTATGAGCAACAGTAATATTGTATTGATTTTTTTTATTTGAAACTCTGCTTTTTACTTCTTATAGGTTCTCAAATGCAAATGCATAAAAAAGAATAACTCTATGGTGTTGGACATAAAATATATAGATATAATTTGTAACAAATAAAACCAGTGGAGGTAGAATGGATACAGGAAGAGTATATGTGTATGATAGTAAAGTCAGGTTGGTATAAAATCAAATGTGATTTTTAAAAGATTTAGAATGTTAAATTTAAGGCCCATGGTAACCACAAAGAAAATGTATGAAAAATTTATACAGTAGAAACAAGAATGGTAAAATGAAAAAAAAAAAAAAATCAAATAGGCATTCACAGAATAGAGGGACAATAAAAGTATAAGACTTATAAAGACCAAATGGCAAAATGGTAGAAGAAAGTCCTGCATTATCAGTAGTTACTTTAAATGTAAATGGATTAAACTATCCAGTCAAAAGGCAGAGATTGGTAAAAAGGTTAAAAAACCATGACTCAGGAAGCAAATGTGGCTCAAGCAATTGAGCTCCCACCTACCACATGGGAGGTCCCAGGTTTGGTTCCTGGTGCGTCCTGGAGAAGACAAGCAAGACAGCAAGCTGGTGCAACAGGCAGGCGCAGTGAGCTGATGCAACAAGATGACACAACAAGGAGACACAAAGAGGAAAGACAATGAGAGTCACAACAAAGCAGGGAGCTGAGGTGGCTCAAGCGATTGAGCACCTCTCTCCCACATGGGAGGTCCCAGGTTCAGTTCCTGGTGCCTCCTAAAGAGAAAGATGAGTAGACACAGACAGCACACAGCGAATGGACAGAGAGAGGAGACAGCGAGTGCAAACGATGAGGGGGGTGGGGAATGAATAAATAAATCTTAAAAAAAGAAAAGCATGACTCAACTTATATGCTGCCCGCAAGAGAATCACCTTATTTTCAAAGACAGAGACAGGTTCAAAGTGAAAAGATAGAAAAATATATATATCATGCAAATAGTAGCCAAAAGAGAGCTAGGGATACTCAACAAATATCAGTAAAAATATACTTTAAGGCAGAAACTGTTGTGAGGGACAAAGAAAATATATACTAATAAGAGGATCAACTCAATACGAAAACATAACAGTTATAAATATATATACAACAAATGTGAGGGCTCTAAAACAAATGAAGCAAATATCAACAGATTTGAAGGAAGAAATTGACAGTTATAAATTAATAGTAGGAGACTTCAATATTCAATAATGGATAGAACATCTAGATAGAATATCAATAAGGAAGATGATTAGAAAAATACTATAAACCAACTAGACCTAACAGACATAAATGGAACACTTCACCAAACAGTAGAAGAATATACAGTCTTCTGGAGTGCACGTAGGTCATACTCCATTATAGACCACAGGTTAGATCACAAAACAAGTGTGAAATGTAAAAATATTTGAGTCACACAATGTATCTTTTCCCCCCCCCCTAAAGATTTATTTATTTATGCCCCCCTTGCTGCTTGTGTTTGCTGTGTCCATTTGCTGTGTGTTTTTTCTGTGTCTGCTTATCTCCCCCCTGCCGTGAGGTCTTGCTGCATCAGCCCACCGCGCCGTGCGGGCCGGCCTGCCCTCACAAGGAGGCCCCGGGAAGCGAACCCAGGGCCTCCCATATGGTAAACAGGAGCTCTATCGATTGAGCCACACCCGCTTCCCACAATGTATCTTCTTAACCACAATGGAATGAAGCTAGAATTAAGTAACAGAGGGATAAATGGAAAATTCACAAAAATGTGGAAATTAAACAATACACTCTTAAACAGTGGACCAAAGAAGAAATCACAAGGGAAATACCTTGAAGCGAATGAAAACAAAAACACAACATACCAAACTTATGTGATAAAACAAAAGCAGTGTTTAGTGAGAAGTTTATAACACTCTAAATGCTTAAACTAAAAAAGATCTGAAATTCAGAAATCTACTCTCTCAACTGGAGGATACAGAAAAAGAGCAAATTAAAGCCAAAGTGAGCAAAATAAGGAAATAACAAAGATTAGGACAAAGATGAATGAAATAGAAAAAAAAAATAGAAACACTGAAATAAAAAAGTTAGTTCTTTGAAAACACTAATAATATCAACAAACTTTACCTAGATGGACAAAGAAAGAAAGAGGATGCAAATAACTCAAACCAGAAATGAAAGGGGGGGTGGGGGGGGGTGGGAGTACTACCAACTCATGGGGGGAGGGGATGTGAGGGAGATTTTAAAATATATTAAGAAAAACTATATGCCAACAAATTAGATAAGCTACATGAAATGGACAATCTCCTGAAAACACACACATTACCTACACTGACTCAAGAAGGGATAGAACATTTCACTAAAGTAATAACAGGCAAAGAGATTGAATCAGTCATCCAAAATCTCTCAATAAAGAAAAGCCCAAATGGCTGCACAAGTGAATTTTAGCAAACATTACAAGAATATTTAATACAAATCATGTGCAAACTCTTCCAAAAAAAATTGGAGGGAACACTTCCCAAATCATCATATAAGGCCAAAATCACCCTAACACCAAAGCCAGACAAAGATATACTACAAGAAAAGAAAATTATGGGCCTATATCACTCATGAGTATAGATGCAAAAATCTTTAACAAAACACTAGCAAACAGAATCCAACAGCACATAAAAAAAAATTAATCACCATGATCAAGTGGGATTTTATCCCAGCTATGCAAAAGTGGTTCAACACAGGAAAATTAATGTAATATACCACATTAATAGAATGAAGGGAAAAAGCCACCACATGATGATCTCAACTGATGCAGAAAAGGCATTTAACAAAGCCCCGCACCCTGTCTTGATAATACTTAGAAAACTTAAAAGGAAACTTCCTCCAAGTAATAAAGGGCACATGTGAAAAACCCACCACTAACATCATACTCAAAGGTAAAAGACTGAAAGCTTTCCCTCTAAGATCTAGAAGAAGACAAAGATATCTACAATCACCACTGTTATTCAACATTGTACTGGAAGTTCTATCCAGAGCAGTTAGGCAAGAAAAATAAATTAAAGGCATCCAGATTGGAAGTACTTTCCCTATTTGCATACAACATGATCCTTCTATACACAGAAAATCTGAGAAAATCCACAACAAACTCTTAGAGCTAATAAATGAATTCAACAAAGTGGCAGGATACAAGAAGATCAACAAAACCAACAAACCCTATCTAGAGACTGACAAAGAAAAAAAGAGAGAAGATGCAAATAAATAAATTAAGAAGGGGGGGAATCACCACTGACACTGCAGAAATAAAAGAGAGCATAAGAGGATACAATGAATAGCTGTATGCAAACAAACTAGACAATGTAGATGGAATGGACAAATTCCTAGAAACACACAAACAACCCACACTGACCCTAGAAGAAATGGAAGACTTCAAGAAACCAATCACAAGAAAAGAGATTGAAACAGTCATCATAAACCTCCCGAAAATGAAAAGCCAAGGACCAGATGACTTCACAGGGGAGTTCTAACAATCACTCAGGAAAATCTAATACTGAACTGTCTCAAACTCTTCCAAAAAATTAAACAGGAGGTAAGACTGAAAACTTTCCTGTGGAGATTGGGAAGAAGACAAGGATGCCCACTGTCACCACTGTTATTTAATTTTGTCTTAGAAGTTCCAGACAGAGCAATTAGGCAAGAAAAAGGAAAAATAGGGACCCAAATAGAAAAGGAAGAGTAAAACTTTTGCCATTTGCTAATGATATAATCTATACCTAGAAAACCCTGAAAAAGCCACCACAAAGCTATTAGAACTAATAAATGAGTTCAGCAAAGTGGAGGGATACATGATTAACATGCAAAAATCAATGACATTTTAAGGATTGTGAGAAGATGGTGATGGACTAACAGGCAGAGATGAATGTTCTCACAAAAACAACAGAGAAAAAGCCAAAAGCTGTCTGAAGGACCTGCTTTGGGGGTCAGTAGACCAGGACAGTGCTGCACAACTCACAGGATGGTGAGCGACAGAGAGACGAAGCCAAAAGGACAAACATGAGTTACTAAGCCCCCATGGTGGCCAGGAAGCGTGTCCCTCCCACACCCCCAAGGTATTACTCTAGGGTAAAACCTCTGGCTCACTGCAGCCAACTGAGAAGGGAACAGACATCCTCCTCCCTGTCAGCGGTTTCAATAGAAAAGGGAGGGAAGGTCGGGGTGCTTTTCTTCAGTGAATTCGGCCAGCAGAACCCACTTTGAATCTCCGGTCTGGAGATTCAACACAGGAACACAGGAAAGTCAGACTGAAACACCTCCATGGAGAGGTGTGTTGACTAGCACCATCTACTGGCCAGTCTGGAAATTACAGGGACAAAAAACTGCTCTCTGTATCCAACCCCTGGGAGAAAACCTGCGCCCCACGAGTGAGCACCTGGCCTGATTTTGAAAACTTAAAAACTGAGCAATTTAAAAGACTGAGAATAAGTTTAACCAAATATCAAAGAAAAGCTGTGGGGAAAAAAAATAAAAACAATAGCAAGAGAGAGAAATTGGCCGGAAGAGTAAATTCACCAATATATTCAGGTGCCTGGATATCAGCAAAAAATTACAAGCCATACCAGCAAACGGGAAGAGATGGTCCAGCCAAAAGAACAAACCAAATATCCTGAAGAGATACAGGATTTAATACAATCAGTGATAATCACAAGACTCTCCTAAATCACTTCAAAGAATTTAAAGAAAATATGACTAAAGAAATAAATGACATTAAAAAGACACTGGGAGAGCATAAAGAACAATTTGAAAGCCTGCAAAGAAAAGTAACAGACCTTATGGGAATGAAAGACACGATGGATGAGATTAAAAATACTTTAGAGGCACATAAGAGCAGTTCTGAATTGCTTGAAGACAGAATTAGTGATTTTGATGACAAAACATCTGAACTGGAAAAGACAGGAGAACAGAAAGAGAAGAGAAATGCAAAAAATGGAACAGAGACTCAGGAAACTGAACGACAATGCAAAACGCACAAACACTCACATTATTGGTGTCTCAGAAGGAGATGAGAATGGAAAAGGGGCAGAAAGGATATTTGAGGAAATAATGACCGAAAACTTCCCAACCCTAATGAAGGCCATAAATACCACTATCCAAGAAGGAAAATACATCCCAAACAGAATGAATTGGAAGGGACCTACTCTGAGACACCTACTATTCAGAATGACAACTATCAGAGAGAGAGAGGATTCTAAAAGCAGCAAGAGAAAAGTAAAGCATCACATACAAGGGAAATTTGATAAGATTAAGTGTCAACCTCTCATCAGAAACAACAGAGAGGGAAGCGGGTGTGGCTCAATGGATAGAGCTCCCGTTTGCCATATGGGAGGCCCCGGGTTTGCGGTGCGGTGGGCTGATGCAGCGAGACCTCATGGCGGGAGGCGGGTGTGGCTCAATTGATGGAGCCCCCGTTTGCCATGCAGGAGGCCCCGGGTTCGCTTCCTGGGGCCTCCTTGTGAGAGCAGGTTGGCCGGCGCGGTGCGGTGGGCTGATGCAGCAGAACCTCACAGCAAGGGGGAGATAAGCAGACATGGAAGAAACACACAGCGAACGGATACAGTAAAAAACACAAGCAGCAAGGGGGGGATAAATAAATAAATAAATAAATAAATCTTAAAAAAAAAAAAAACAATGGAGAAGAAAGTGGTATGATGTATTTAAGGTACTGAAAGAGAAGAACTGCCAGCCAAGAATTCTGTATCCGGCAATGCTGTCCTTCAAAAATGACGGTGAGTTCAAAGTTTTCACAGACAAACAAAAAACTGATAGAATATGTTACCAAAAGACCAGATTTGAAAGATACTAAAGGGGGTGTTGCAGCATGAAAGGATAAAACAAGGGCAAGAGAACTGGAGAAGAGTTTAGAAATGAAGATTATTAGAAAGGGTAAATTAAAAGCTAAGAAAGACAATAGAACGATATGACAAAAGAGAGCCGAAGGACAAAATGGATGAAGAAAAGTAATGACTTTACAGTAATAACACTGAATGTTAATGGATTGAACTCCCCAAAAACAGAATGATAGAATGGATAAAAAAATACGAGCCGTTTGTATGTTGTCTACAAGATGCAAGGAAACATGCAGGTTAAAACTGAAAGGTTGGAAAAAGGTATTCCATGCAAATAGTAACCAAAAAAGAGCTGGAGTAGACGAGATAAATGTAAAACAACATTATAGTATATGAACAATAATTACTCAGTGCAACTAGCAAATTGTTTCTGTGGTCAGTATTCTGTAATTTTTTTTCATACAAAATAAACACTGGCTTTTAATTAAGGGGGGCTGGAGAAAAGATATATTTTTGGAAACTTCATTTTTCTTTAACCCTTTCTTATTCATACTCTTTAATTAAAATAATCTATCTGCATCAATAATGATTTGGCATGACTACTGTTGAATAAGAGTTTCAGCTTTTCTGCCTCATAAAATTATGCGTTGGCAAATTGTTATCTGCTGTAATTCATCCCAATAAGATGTGAAGAATTCCCAAACAGGAATTTGATTATATAGAAAGAATGATGGCCTAATGGAAATTGAATAACTAAACCCATAATTTATTTCATTCTTAGAGATTATTATGTCCAATAGTTAGAGTTGTAATATAAAAATAGGAATTATGTTATAATTAATTTCTATTATATTTGAATTATTATTTACATTTATAAAGGTTTGTTGCTATGCTCTCTTTTATAATTGATTACATTAAATCGAACCTGGCCTTGCACTCTTTTAAAATTTGTAATTTCTTTCAATCTATTTTTCTATTTATTTTACAATTTTACAATAAAGGACTTTTAACAGCTAAAAAAAGATCAAAAGCATTTTATACACTACTAAGGAGCAATTTGAGGAGGAAGTAAAAAAAAAAAAAATTCCACTTACAACAGTGACTAAAAGAATAAAATATTTAGGAATAAGCTTAGCCAAGAAAATAAAGGAACTGTATTCAGAAAACTATAAAACATTGCTAAAGGAAACCAGAGAATACTTAAATAAATGGAAAGGCATTCTGTATTCATGGATTGGAAGATTTAATATTCTTAAGATGTCAATTCTACAGAAACTGATTTACATATTCAATGCAATCCAAATAAAAATTCCAATAGTCTTTTTTTTTTTTCCCCGAGAAATGCAAAAGCCAATTATCAAGCCCATTCAGTGGGCCAGAACAGTCTATTTGACAAATGGTGCTGGGAGAACTTGATAGGCATATCCAAAAGAAAGGTGACCCCTGTCTCACATTTTATACAAAAATTAATTCAAAATGGATCAAAAACCTAAATATAAAAGCTACAACCATAAAACTCCTAGAAGAAAATATAGGTAAACATCATGATCTTGTGGTAAATGGTGGTTTTTTAAAGCGTACACCCAAAGCACGAGCAACAAAAGAAAAATAAACGGGACCACCTCATAATAAACTTTTATGACTTTAAGAAGGTGAAAGGAAGCCTACTCAATGGGAAAAAATATCTGGAAACCACCCATCAGGTAAGCATTTGACTTCCATTTTATATAGAGATCATACAATTCACTGATAAAAAGGCAAGGAACCCGATTAAAAAATGGGCAAAAGACTTGAATAGAAGTATTTTCAAAAAGGAAATACAAACGTCCAAAAAGCACAAGATGCTCAATATCACTAGCTATTAGGGAAATACAGATCAAAACTACAATGAGATATCATTTCATGCCTTATAGGATAGACATTTAAAAAAAAAAAAAAGGAAACTACAAGTGCTGGAGACAATGCAGAGAAATCAGAGTACTCATTCACTGTTGGTGGGAATCTAAAATGGTGCAGTCTCTGTGGAAGACAGCTTAGAGGTTCCTCAGGAAGCTAATTATATAACTGCCGTATGATCTGGCAATCCTGCTACTAGGAATTTATTCAGAAGAACTGAAAGCAAGGACATAAACTGATATTTGCACACCAATGTTCATAGCAACATTATTCACAATTGCCAAAACATGGAACCAGCTCAAGTGTCCATCAACTGATGAACGGATAAAAACGTGGTATATAAATACAATGGAAAATATTCAGTTGTAAGAAGAAATGAAGTTGGGATGTATATGACAACATGGATGAACCTTGAGGACATTAAGTAAAATATGCCAGACACAAAAGAAGAAATATTGTATTGTCTCGTTAATATGAACTAAATACAATAAGTAAACTCAAGGATTTAAATTCTAGGGTATAGGTTACCAGGAGATAGAATGTGGGTTAAGAGGGAGCTGATGCTGAATGTATGTAGAATGTTTAATAAGATAGATTGTAAATGTGGGCAGATAGATAGACCTGATGGTAATGTAGTGAGCATAATGGGGTAGTCTAGGGAGGTTAATGTCAATTAAAAGAAAGCTAGAGGATAATCTAGGGGCTGTACAACATAGTGATTTCAGTGGTGGATTAGGATTGTGGTTAATAGTACAAATACAAGAATGTTCCTCTATTACAAGTTGTTAAGAATATGGTGATACATGGGGAAAATACAACTAATGTAACTTAGACTATAGTTAACAGTAATATTGTAATATTATTGCGACAATGGCAAGGAAGGTACTATATAAATGCTATGGGCCAACAATGAGAGGGTATTAGGGGGTATGGGATCTTTCCTTTTGGAGTAATGAAAACATTCTAAATTAGACTGAGGTGATAAACACACAACTCTTTGAAACTGAGAGCCACTGAGGACACTTTGGATGGACTGTACAAGACGGGACCATTTAACAAAGTGGTAGATGATAGACTATGGTTAACAGTACAAATATGAGAATATTTTCTCATGAACTATAATATGATACTAATACATGGTGTTAATAATAGGATGGGTTGTGGGAAAAATACACCAAATGTAAGCTATGGACTATAGTTAGCAATAATATGATGATGATGATGTTCCTTCATCATTTTTAACAAATGCGTCACAAAAATGTAGTGTGTTGGTGGTGGGGCAATGTATATGAATCCAGTATGGTATCATGATTGTTTTGTAAACTCACTTCTCTAATAAAAATAAAACAATCAGGAAAAAAAGAAACCTACATAATATGTGAGAAAATATCCGGAAACCACATTATCTGCTAAGGGTTTACTATGCAGAATATATGAAGAAATCCTACAACTCAACAAGACAACCCAATTAAAAAATGAACAAAAGACTTGAACAGATATTTCTCCAAAGAAGATATACAAATGGCCAAAGAATACATGAAAGGATGCTCAACATCATTAGCCATTAGAGAAATGCAAATCAAAACCATGAGACACCATTTCACACTCACTAAAATTGCTACTGTTATATAAATGGAAAGAGGACATGGAGAAGTAGGAACACTCATTCATTTTTGGTGGGAATGTAAAATGGTGCATCACGTTGAGTGAAATAACCCAGACACAAAAGGACAAATAACATATGATCTCACCGATATGAAATAATTAGAGAAAGTTTACAGAGGCAGAAACTAGAATATAGGTTAGCAGGAGCCAGGGTGGTGGTAGAGAATGGGGATTAATGCTTAACTGGTACAGAGTTTGTGTTTGAGGTGATGGAAAATTTTGATAATGGTGGTGGTGATGGTAGCACAGCATTGTGAATATAATTACCACCACTAAATCACATATTTGAATGTGGTTAAAAGAGGTAATGTTAAGCTATGTTACTAGCATAAAAATGTAAAACAAAACACCTAGGCCTGTACATTATAGTGAAGCCTAATGTAAACGAGAGTATAGCTTAATATAACATTGTTTCATCAGTTGTATGAAAGGTACTACACTAATGCAAAGTGTTAATAGGGAAAACTTCATGTGAGGTGGGGTATGTGGGAGCTCTTATTTTCTGCATTTTCATGTACCTAAAATTTCTCTAATAAAAATTAATTTAAAAAAATTAACACATAGTGCTTTACACAACCAGGCACCATTTTCTCAGGCTTCAGATATAATAAAACTTAAGTCATCAAAACCACTCTGTAGGGTAGGTACTATTGTTATCCCCATAAACTAGTACAATAAATCCTTAGGTCAGTCAATTAAGTGGTGGAGATGGCATTCAACCCAGGTAGGCAGGCAGAGTCAACACTCTTTAACTCCTATGTCTACACAGACACAGGGAAGTACCTATATTGACGGGAAATGTCCACAGGATTTTGATGAAAAAGCGAGTTTCTGAAACCAATGAACATTGCCATCTCATTTGTGTTTTTGGTTTTCTCTTTCCTTTTTTAAAGCATACATTTAAAATGTTTGAAAGGACACATCAAAAGTCAACAGTGGCTCCCGCTGAAGACTGGACTGGGAGAGTGGATATGGGAACCTATTATTTATACCCTTATGTTTTAATTTCTTTACAAGTATGTGCTTTATAAATATACTATATGCCAATAGCACTACCCCCACCCCACCCCCATCCCCATTCACCCAAGGTACAAAAACAAGCAAGCACATTTAATTAAGCATGTATACCTAGTGCTCCCGTATTAGTTTGCACGTCATGGGTAGGGCCAGGCATTTTATTGAAAAGAATGTGATTCTAATGCACACACCAGGTTGAACAACACTATGTTTAAAAAGATTAAGTTACCTCAGTCTTGATTTCTTTTATCATTTGACTTCATTTACTTCAACACATTTTTCTAACTTCAAATTTAAGTTCATCCCACATGCTAAATATTCCAACCACTTTAGCTGTAAATATTTTAAAACACCCTACTTGCCTGCATTTTTATGTTACATTAAACTTAACTTAGGCCATATGATATCCATGTCAAAGGCAGTTCTCCATTTCTGTGAGTTTTATTAGCTATTTCTTGCACTCTAAGTTGTACTACTCCTTAAGTACTCATACTGGAAAATCAATTAATTAACTTGATCAAGTAGTGAATGTAAATTAAACAAGTTAGCATTATGTGGGCCTGGATGAATTACAGAGATTTGCAAGTGCTTTTCTGAAGGCAATCTGTGTAGATTTTCAAAATCCTCTAACTTGAATGTGTGATTTTCTGGAAGCTGGTGTTTTCAAATGTCTGATTTTAGATAAGTTCAGGGTAACTGGATTTTAAATACAAGATGTTTGAAAAGACTACCCAAGATATCATACCCCATTCAATGACTGAATTCTCCATAGTAGCCCTGTCTGATGACCAGTCAACCTATGTTTTTGATATTTCTGATAGTGCTCCATCTCCTAAGGCAGCCCATTCTGATACTGGACTACTAGGTTACAAAGTTGTGTTTGTTTTAAATAGAGATGTGGTCTTTTTCTGTGTAGCTTCCACCACCCCAATGGTCCTAGTTCTTTAAAGTGTGAATTTTCTGCCCAACTGATCATACAAACCCAACAATCAAGAAACATTAGTAATTGTTTTCTGTACTTTACTAAACACTTTGTGTTTAATATATTTTAAATTATAAAGAAATTACAAGGAACTCCTAAAAAATTTAATACAAAAATAT
>JAQZBX010093511.1:0-12142 GCA_029593785.1 Cabassous unicinctus | reverse complement strand
TTTTTTTTAAAGATTTATTTATTTTATTTTATTTATCCCCCCCTTGCTGCTTGTGCTGCTGTGTCCATTCGCTGCGTGTCTTCTCTGTGTCTGCTTATCTCCCCTTGCTGTGAGGTCTTGCCGCATCAGCCCACGGCGCCGCGCAAGCCGGCCTGCCCTCACAAGGAGGCGCCGGGAAGCGAACCCGGGGCCTCTCATATGGTAAATGGGTGCTCTATCCATTGCGCCACACCTGCTTCCTGCCGTGAGGTTGCTGCATCAGCCCACCACACCGCTCAGGTCGGCGTGCCCTCACAAGGAGGCCTCGGGACGCGAACCCGGGCCTCCCATATGGTAAACGGGGGCTCTATCCACTGAGCCACACTCGCTTCCCTATGAGCTTTTTTATATAATAAACTGTATTTTTAAATAGGTTTTAGATTACAGAAAAGTTACATAGAAAGTATAAGGAATTCCCTTATACCATATACTCCATCCCTTCCCCTCCCTCATCTTCCTCTATTAATAACCTCCTACTGTGTGTATACATTTGTTACAGTTGATGAATAAATATTGAAGCATTGCTACTAACTGAGGTCTATAGTTTACATTGTGGTTTACACTTAATTTTGATGCCCTAAAAATGCCCTATATTCTGCCTATTATTCCCTCCCTATCCCTCTAGTAACCACTATCTTTATAACAATGTTACATGTTCTTTCATTACTACAATATTAATAATTTTACTTTGTCCAAGGTTGCATTCCCTGCTGGGGACCTTCACGGTAGCACTCATATTATGTACCTTGTCAGCAGCACCGGTGACATGTAACATGGCCGCCAGGGCTGAGACAAAGAACAGCTAAGTATTGTTAGCCTTCTTCAAGGAAGTTAGAGAGTTCACGCGAAAAGCATTTCTGCCACCTACCCTAGCAACAGCAGCCACCAATCCTAAACCGCCACCTGTCCTTAGGTCCACCAATCCTCACCCTCCTCCTTTAGAGTATATATACCCTGCCTCTTCAATAAACCTTTGCAGCTTGATCAGAATCCTGTCTTGCTGACATTCTTCGCGTCTCTTGTCCCATACCATTCTTTTCTTCACAGGTCCTGAGCCCCAGTTGATTGTCCTGCAGGTCGGGACAATTCCCCCTTATGTTTGTTCATTCCTCAACCTTGAGGATTTGGGCATGGTGATGCCTGCTCTGCCTCAGATTGAGAGAGGGCTTAGATCTTATGGGGCAGATGGAAGGAACTGTTTTGCTTGAAGTTGTAGATACTCTGGTGTTTGGGGTTTTTTTTGGATGGGTGTTGTCCAGCATCATCATTTTGTTAGCTGTCCTGGGTGAGTCTGATGAACTGGAGAATAGGTGTTGGCTGCAACTCTGCTGAGATTCAGGGCTCAACCAGTATATGAACAAACCAAAGATTTACGTCTCTGAGACATATATTTAATGGTTATTGTGCTAATTATAAGCTCAAATAAAAGGGGTAGGAGAGTCATATGTAGGGGAATTATAAAAGAGTCTAACTGTTACATTGGGGAGATAGGTTGGCACATATATGAAGGTGAGGCCCACCGACAGGATGCTGATATCAAGGCGTATGTGTAATTAACTATTGACAAAATCAAGGAGTTCTGAGTGGTGTCATTTAGGCCACCATATTATTTTTTTCCTAAGAAATAAAATATGCTCTAATTTGGAAAGTTGCCAAAGAAAGTGGGATACAAGATTTTTGTTGGCCATATTTATTAGTTAGCATTTTGTTCAGCCAAGTGTAAGGAAACCCGAAAAATAATAGTTTAAACAAAGTTGAAATTCCTAGGAAACATTTTAAGGTACTTAAAAATAGTCAAGAGGTAGATGTTTTGTGGAGCTCTGTAGTATCATGTTATGAATCCAAGCTAGTTATATTAGATATTCTGCTGTGTATAGCTTCCATTTCCAAACTCTACCCCACAGACCAAGATAGCTGCTGGAGCACCAGCCATTATGTTTTCATTTCAAAAAGCAGAATTGTTGGGGGGGGGGGGTGTCATAAAGTAAATGAAACAAATGATGTATTTCTGCTTTAGTTAAAAGTTTAACTAAAGTCACACAAAACACTTCTACTTCTCCCTTATTGACGTGAATTTAGTCACATGAGAATACCTACCTTCAAGACAGGCTATATATGTATATATTAACTAGGCATATTGCCTGTACACACAAAAGCGCATATACACATACACATTTATACATATATGGGTTTTGTTTCTAAAGAAAAAGTGAGAGTGAATGTTTGTTTAAGCAAATATCTCTGCTTTAATATGCCTTTGATATATGTAAACTGTCTTTATAAAATTAGGATATATGTAACCATTGTTTTCCTTCTGCAAAAAATAATTTATTTATTTGATTGTTTAATGTAACATTTTAAATATCTTGTAAATATTATTATTCTACTAATTCAAGTTATCCAACACATGTTGAATTTTTAAAAAATATCATTCTTAGGAAAGTATAGAGGGAAAATTTTGTCTTTGTTTAAAAAATAAACTTACTTTGTCGAGGAGGTTTAATGTTTCAAGTTTCTTAGCAATTGTTTGTTTTTAGTTACATTGTTTTAAGAATGCAATTTTCTTCAAAACAAAGTAAGAAATTGGAGCAAAAGCCACCTTAAATAACTTCCCATGAGGTTTAAATCAATTTCCAGACTTCTGGGGACAGACTTTCATCCCAGGGGAGGACAGAGGGTGCATCTTTGTGGAGAGGGAATTCTGGCTGCTCTAGTGCTATGTGATACCACTGTTGGAGGTGTTTCAGGTCATATACGGTAATTTGCTGGTGACATTCTCCCTTCCCCCGACTAAAACAAATTTTTAAAAACCCAAAGAATACAAATGCTTCTTTAATACAACATGTAGCTTTCCAAATGCATGTTCTACTACATTATGTATTTTACCAAATACATCATGTATTTTACTGAATTCAATGTCATGAAATAAAAAACTATAAACTAGAAATTATGTGTCAGAATTTGTGATTTTTTTCTTCTATTTAGTTACATCTCTTTAGGTGGAAGCACCCACAGCAAAAAATTTTATTCAGGGTAAAAGCACATGGTTGGATAATAAAACATATCATTATGAATTTTTTCTAACACCATTTTCCTTATCTTTGCCTTAGCCCCTTTTCTTTTTTTTTCTCAAAGATTTATTCATTTATTTCTGTCCACCCTCTCATTATTTTCGCACTCGCTGTTTGCTCTCTCTGTGTTCTACTCTGCTTGTCTTCTCCTTAGGTGGTACTGGGAACCAATCCTGAGACCTTCCAAAGTGGGAGAGAGGCGCCCAGTCTCCTATGCCACCTCAGCTCCCTGGTCTGCTGTGTCTCTTATTGTCTCTCCTCTGTGTCTCTTTTCGTTGCATCATCTTGCTGTGCCAGCTCTCCGTGCGAACCAGCACTCCTGTGTGGGCCAGCACTCTGCGTGGGCCAGTTCTCCACTCAGGCCAGCTTGCCTTTCACCAGGAGGCCCTAGGAATCAAGCCCTGGATCTTCTATATGGTAGACGGGAGTCCAATCACTTGAGCCACATCTGTTTCCCACCTCTTTTCTTTTTGATTGTCATTGTGCATCAAGCTATATCTGAAAATTGCTCTAACTTTTCTAAATTGGAAAATTAATTTAATTTAAAGTCCATTAATGTATGAAACTATTTTTCCACTGTCCTGTTCAATTTGTATATTTTAATTTAACATGGTTTTTAATGATTTAAATTGAAAAAACATATGCCAACTTTTTCCTAGAAAATTAACATAAATAAAAAATTATTTCCTAAGATACACATATCTTAAACATAAATATACTGCTTAGATGTAAAGAGGAAGATTTGGTTCATAACACAAATTTATATATTATCTAAACCCGCTCCATACAAACTTACAAATATGAATTAAGTACAGAGATACAGAAGGAGGAAAATTCACTATAAGATGGTAAGAAATAAATTCAAAATACTCATTTTCCAGACTCACAGATTATTACCAAAATCAACACATGCAAGCAAATCCTTGTTTTCATTTC
The DNA here is from genome assembly GCA_029593785.1 of Cabassous unicinctus. Lineage (NCBI taxonomy): Eukaryota > Metazoa > Chordata > Mammalia > Cingulata > Chlamyphoridae > Cabassous > Cabassous unicinctus. The sequence continues at coordinate 8,096 of JAQZBX010093511.1, read as the reverse complement.
AAATTATGTTATTTTAATATTTCTTCATGCATAGGGAGACAACATACAAAATTAAGATATAGCGTGTAAATCTGAATGGAGTATGCTTCTCTAAAGATATGGAATGATTATTTAAAGGTAAGTGAGATGCTTAAAATTTCATAATCTGAAACATGAGATAAACAAAAAGATAAGTGGTTGACAGAGGACCACTTAGAGCTATGGTTTCAGCCTACTAATATTATTTTCAGTTAATAAAATTCAGACAGCAGCAGAAATTTTTAATTTAGGAGATAGAAACAAATCAAATGGCCCAAACCAAATGTCATATAAAACAATTATTGAATGTCATAAGCTTGCAAAAAGGTTTATGGAGCTCTGAATAGATGCTGACTTAAATAACCATAGGAGGATATGCAAAAGAAAGTTCAGAGAGGAAATGATCCGTGAACAATGATTCTAAAAGAAAGGCAGGCTTTAAAATAATTTCCATATAATGAAGTAATTTCAGTTATTTTACAAACATTTAATTAGTATTTTCATTAGCAGAACAACAGGCTATAATAACTATTCCCAAATAATTATACTCAAATCTCTTACATACTATTTCTTATTCTGACTGAATTAGCCAGTAGTTAGGGAAGCAAAATTTCACCCAATATGTTAGAAGTCTGTCCACCTGAAACACAATAAGGATGCTATTAAAGACCTGCTTCTAGAAAATGCCAAAGCCAAGAATGTCTCCACAAATCTTGAAATTTCACAGTGTTTTGTAATTTTGAACATGTACAGCAGAGGGCACTAATATAATTATAGTGCTTCGACCTGATGGGAGTAATTATCTCTGATTCTGAGATTTACCGGAAGTATAAAATAGAAAGTCTTTCTCATCTTCATCAATGAATAGTTTCCTGTATAAATAGGGAAATTCTTTGCATGAAATTTACCTAATTTTTATAGCTAAAGGGCCATAATAATAGAAAGTTAATGTTGATTATTCCCTGAGAAATCAACAACACAACGAGTGAACTTTGAACATCGTAAACCAGGTTCCTCAGAAGGCCAATAACACTCTATCAACTTTTCCAACTTCCTTTTGCTCTCAAATAGCTATACTCACCTAACTACATCTTCTCCCAAAACAATGTCCCAGAAATCTCAAAGTGGAATAACTTTTGGCTGTGTTAGCAGCTTTTTATGATGCAGTTGAATCATTATTTGATCTGTACAAGGTGATGGAAACTTTGAAACGAGTGGGAAGACCAGCAGTTAGCTTTTATGAAAGGACAAGTACGTTAACATAAATCATGCTCAAATATGTTGTTTCATCACAAAGAGAGAGAACTGGTGGTCAAACAGTTTATGGTCTTTCATGTTAAAATTAATAGCATAACTGCTACTCTTCTGCAAAGCAAAAAGTATGTATAGTAGGGAAACAGTCACATGCTTTATGAATTTAACTGTGTTCAATGTGTGATGAGATAGAGATGATTATGAAAAGGGTCCTGCTTTCCAGAAGCTGAAAGTCTAGTGGCAGGCAGAAGTCATGTTAACATATAAATTAAATAAACTTGGCAAGTCTTGTGGGAACATTGAAAAGGGTATGACTCTGGGAGACAGGAAAAATCTGTGGAGACAATGACATTTAAATTGGGGTTTATGGGATTTGTAGGCATTTATTAGGTAAAGAAGTGATGGAACAATCTTCTAGGAAGAGGGGAACTGCACATACAAAGGCTTGGAGGCATGAAAGGCTAATCACAAAATAAATACATTTCCAACATTCAAGGGAACATCCGCCTGGAAACTACAATTCTGAATTAGGTAGAAAGTTACTTTATTATGCTAGAAAAGTAATTTGCTAGTAAAGTAAAATGGATAATTAAGAAATTTAAGAGGGGAGCAGAAGAGTTTCTCATTGGCTCATGATTTTGAGGCTAGGAGAAGTCCAAAATCGAGGCATCAGCAAGGTGATATTTTTCCTCAAAGACTGTGGCACTCTAGGGCTGTCAGCGATCCTTGGTCCTTGGCTTTTCCATCATATAACAATGCACATGGAAGTGGCTTTTCCTTACCCTTCTGGGTTCCATTGACTTCCAGTTTCTCTCTCTCTCTCTCTCCCTGGCCTTCTTTATAAGGTCTCCTGTATTAGGACTTAGACCCATCCTGATTCAGTTGGCCATACCTTAACTAAGAAGTACATCTTCAAAAGATCCTATTTACAATGGGTTCACACCCATAAGAATGGATTAAGATTAAGAACATGATTTGGGAGATACCTGACTCCACACCACTACAGGGAGTTAGCTTTGAATTTTAACAAAGGACTTGGTTAACCCCAAATAGTCTTTAATTGCGAGTATGTGGGAGCAGGAAGAAGTTATTTGTTTTACTGTTTGCTTTTTACTACTTCGTTCCCCTATTTCAACAAGCTGAGAAAACTAGACTCAGCAGTTTGGCACTGGTTTCTGAAAGGCTATTGCTCACAATTCTAGAAACTGCTGATTTCCAGCCCTTAGCTGGCGTTGTGGTGTACTGACTCTGAAAACCTTTTTTTAATAACGAGAAATCGAATAGACCAGTTTTGTTTGTTTGTTTGTTTGTTTGTTTGTACTTCTTGCCACTGTGTTAGTGGCCATAAATTAGGTATGGTCAGATTTTTATTGGCAGAATCAAGTGTCTCAGAGGTTGCAAATGATAATTATTTTGAGATTAAAAGTCAATATTGAGCCAGTTATACATAAAAGTATGGACAACACATTTTTAAAGATCTAAGCAAATATTCAAGGTCTGAAAAAATAATTTATTGGCTTCAAAATGCAAAAAGAAAATGGCAAGACAAAAATTAGTGTATGTCATATTAAGTGTCTACGAAAGTAATACTAACCACTCAATTTCATCTCAATACATTTCTAGCAATATATAAAACTTATTAAATGTGGAATATGGATGCATTTTATATGTTTTATATGATTTGGAGTAGGACCTCCAAATATACAAATGCTCAAGGCCTTCAAGGTCTTTAAATATCCATGCTTCCAGGAATTCCTGATTACAATAATCTGCCACACCTGTTTCCAAGGAGCTAGCAGGTGGGTGGAATCATGGAACCATGGCCTAAATGTATGTTCCTGACTCCGGTCCATCTTTGTTACTGGGGCCTGGTTAACAGCAACCCAGTTCCATATCACACAGCTTAGCCCAGGAATCCTGTCTTTTCCCTGCTTCTCCTGGTTCTGGGAGGGTCAAAGAACTTAAAAGTGTATATGAACCATACTTAAGTTGGTAGATAAATTCTAAGTTATCAGACAGGAGATACATTACAGGTAGTAGCCAGCTCACAACATATTACTTACTAGATATTTCTTTTAAGCTGGTTATCTAAAATTTGGAATTCATTTTTGTCCAGAAACATGCTACAAATGATTGGTAGATTTTGAACTAAGCCCTCAGAATTCTCATGGTTACAAAATGAACCTGATGTATTTTAGCCACAACTACACCATTGTTTAAAATATAGTTTCCACAAAATGATCTCATTCCTGGGTTCCAGCTCTAAAGACGAGGAACTTAGCTTCTTTAATGCATAGCAAGGAAAGAGAAAGGATGCATCTGACAATTCATGTAAGAGTAGGATTTGGTATAAAATAGGAGCTCGTGTTTTTCTAATTTCCTGTGTCTGATAAAATGTAATAATGTACTAAAACAGAAATAGAATCCATACTTTATAAGCATGGCATAGGTTTTAGTGTGCTAGGCTGCTGAAAGAAGTTACCATGAAATGGCTTGCCTTAACAATGGGAATTTACTAGCTTTATTTTTGAGGCTGAGAAAAGTGTCCAAATCGAGGCATCATCAAGGTGATGCTTTCTTCCTGAAGACCGGCTGCCAGCAATCCTTGCCTCCTCTGCCACATAGCAAGACACATGGTGGCATCTGCTGGTCTCTCTCTTCTCTTCCGGGTTTCCTTGCTTCCAGCTTCTTGCATCGTTGCCTTTTGTTCCCCTTCCTATCTCTCCATATTCATTTCATTTATAAAGGACCCCAGTAAGAGGATTAAGACCCATCCTGAATGAGTAGCCTCATCTAAACATCCTTCTTACTGTCGTCCACACCTACAGGAATGGATTAACTTTAAGAACATGCTTTTCTGGGGTACATACAATCCCAAACCACCAGAGCAATCCTAGTCAGGTTCCATCCTTGCTCCCAGGTCTCCGTTCCTACCCCCCACCCCCTCGGCATCAGCCCTGGCATCACAAACACTGTGGGAAAGGAGCCTTGTTCCTACCTGGTGAAGTGGGAAGAATAGAAGAAATGGGGTAGCAGGAAAGCCAGGCCCTGTCCAGGATCACATGTGAGCTACATATTTTAAAGTCAAAACTGCCCTGCTTTTGTTTAAAGTTGGAAAGATGGAGGCAAAATCATGCAACAATGTGAACTATAAACATTCTAAGTAATATTTGACAGAGTGTGATTGGAACTGTTGATTGCCAACTGATAGATACATTTATTAGATAAAGAATATCCACTCTCCCCATCTTATGAAGAGAACCCTGACTTTTGTTTGGGGTGCTAATGTTTGTAGTCAAAACCTTGTTTTCCTTCTTCTCATTCACCTGGGGTTGGCCTGGTGACACAGCTCTGGTCAATGGGATGTAAGTGGAACCCTACTAGGGAATTTTGGGAAGGGTTTTGCTTTCATGATATAGATGTGCCCCCTTACTCCTTCCCTCTTTACCCACCCAGGAATCAGGGTGTAATCCCTGTATTTACAGCAACCATCTCATTTTCACAAAGATGAAAGTCACATGCTAAGCTTGAGGGAGTGGGAATTTAGAAGGAGTCCTTGATGATGTTGAGCGGTGTGGAGGTGTGGACTCCCTAAATCTGGGCTTCTTGTTAGGTGAGAAAATAAACACCTATGTGTTTTAGCTACCGATAGTAGGTGTGGCTATGCATCCATTGGGGAAGGGCAGACATTCCAGATGGAAGGAACAGCATACCCAGAGATTAGAAATAGTGGGTGTATAGGGTGGAGGGTATGGTGGGAGAGTGAGTGATTTATTTTTATTGGAGCATAGGGAATATGAGAGGAAGTGCAGGAAAATAATTTTAAAAGGTAGTTTGGAGCCAGACAGTAAAAGGCTTGGTATACCAAGTGAAAGAATTTGGATTTTGTTATGAAGTCATTGAGGAACCACTGAAGGTTCTTGAGTTGCAGAGTACCATTCTGAGGGCTATGCTTCATCAAGCCAGATGCCATAGTTCAGTTGGATGGGACCAATTAGGAGATTATTGCACCCATCTAGGTTAGAATAAATGTAGGCCTGAACCAAGGCAGGGACAGTAGGAATGGAGAGGAGGGGTATGTAATGGAGATATTTTGAAAGCGAAATAGATTCTGATGCGTGGAGTAAATGTGGGGTGGTTTGGGGAACCTGTCTAATTTTGACTTTCATGTTTTGGTGATTGAATGGAAAATATATGGGCTAGTTTGGAGTCAGTTTTCCTTCCATTTGAAAGGAAACCAAAGTGGGAAATCATAGATTAAGTGTATTTTCTAAAGCCTGGAACACTGATGTTTATAGGTCTTTATATTTCTTCCTCGTGATTTCAAAATTCCTCTGGTCAAGCTTTTAATAAAATAAATCCTTTGGAGTATAGGATATATGAGGTTAGTTTACTACTGTTTACTGCTGTTTGCCCAGCACCTCAAAGAGTAGCTGGCACATAATTGTTGAATAAATGAATGAATTATTCATTATCTTTGGAAATTTTTAGAAATGCAATTGTTTTTATTTAATAATATCAGAGAATTTTAGACCAGAATAGGTCTTTAAAGATTTCTTGGTCCAGTCTGCTCTTTTTGAAGTAAAGGAATCTGACTCACAGAGAAATTATAAAGCACAGATATAATTTTGCATGTGTATATCTGTTACATTTCTTGGGTCCAATAAACCAAAAAGGCAAAAGAGTCAAAGCGTATGTGCAAATTTTGCTTAGAACCAACATTAAATAAATAGGTATAGATTACTTGGTCCAATATGCCTTAAACTATTCAAAGAGTGGTAAGATATTTAAAAACAAGACTAAGATCTGATCTTTACCCTCAAAGAAATTGTAGTTGAGTTAGGGGGATAAGATTAAGGCACATGAAATATCTAGAGTGCAATTAAGAACTATAATTGTGTGCGATTGCACATATAAATTCAGGAATGGAAGAGATTAATGTGGCCTAGAGGCTCTATTCTGTAAAAATTAAAAAATATATATTTGAATGAGTACATAAATGATGTCATTTGTCACATTATCAGCTGGCACGAAGCTGAGCAGAGCAGAATTCAAAATGAATTCAAAACAATGGAGTGAGTCTAACAAGGTGAATTTTAATAGTAGTTTAACAATGACTAGTAAGAATTTAATTATAGCTAATATATATGGAGCATTTACTACACACTCGGCACTATTTGGTGCTTTACCTACATGATTTCATTTGATCTTCATATTATCTCATGAAGCTAAGTTTAACCCTCATTTTAAGTTTAGGCAATGTTCCTAATCTCAAACAGTTCATAAGAGGTAAATCTGTTATTCAAATTCAGACCTAAACTCTTACCTACTATTACATGATGCTGCCTCAAAAACTTCAAAAGGATAAACATAAACTTTTACATTTATGTATCTAGTGTGAAGCACCTCATCAGTTTGGGGTACAAATAAGGTAATTTAAATATTCAAGATACCACCAGCCCAATTAACAAGAAGTTTAGTCTATGTTTGGGCTTCCCCTTTAAGTTGCCCTTTAACTCTGATTAAAGAAGTTCATTCTGATTCTAACAGCTAGAGGAGGAGAGGACTGAACAAACTCCTTGGGATGTTAAAAGTCCCAGTTTCCAGCTGCCATTGCTTCTGTTACAGCCTAATCTGTGGTTGAGAACTGACATTGCAGGTTGATGCGGCTTTCTTGTCTGAAGTGGCAATGTCACCCCTGCTGGTACAGAACACAGGTCACAGACATCCTCTTTAGGGGAGGATGATCCCGCATTCACTAACTGTAACCTGGACCAAGACCAACTACACTTATGCTTTTGAGATGATAACTCTTTGGTTTACATTCAACTGCTTGGTCATTGTCCCCAAATACACCTTCAGTGACAAGAGTCAGGTTTAACTTTCAGTGCCAGCCATATGCTATGTCAGAACTGGCCCTCACTCTACAAACACTTTTGTTCTCATACTGAGCCTCGGTCATCAGACCAGACTTTTCCTTTCTCATGGACTCTCTTCCTACTGTCTCAATCCACAAGAGCCATTCTTTTTAAATTTTTGTTATAATTAATATTTTTTTAATTTTAAGGAAGCTTTAGATTATATAAATGTTACATAAAAAATATAAGGGATTCCCATATGCCCCACTCCCTCCCCTTCCCACACTTCCCCCATTAACAGCAGCCTTCATTAGTGTGGTACATTTGTTACATTTGATGAACACATATTGGAGCATTACTACTAACCATAGACTACAGTTTACATTATAGTTTACACTCTGAGCCACACAATTTTGTAAGTTATAGCAAAATATACAATGGCCTGTATCTGTCACTGCAATGTCATGCGGGACAAATCCAATGTCCCGAAAATGCCCCTATATTACACCTATTCTTCTCTCTCCTATCCCCCAGAACCTCTGGTGGCTACTGCTTTACATCAATGATAAGAGTTCTTCCATTGTCAGAATAATAATAAGTCTATAAGAGAATAATAATAAGTCTACTTTAGCCCATTGTTCATTCCCCAATCCTGAGGATATGGGGATGGCTATGCCCACTCCACTTCTAATTAAGAGGGGGCTTAGATCCCATGGGGCAGATGGATGGAGAAGAGCCATTCGGATAATGTTAAATCTCCACAGAGAAGAGGCCTTGCCACCTTTCCTTCCAGGATGCCAGGAGACTCATATGTATTTATTTAACTCCTCATATTACCCCATGAAACTCATTTTAATCCACATTTTAAGGTTAGGTCAAACAGTTCATAAATGATGAATCTTTTATTTAAATTCAGATCTAAACTCTTACCTACTGTTACATCACACTGCCTCAATAGCTTTATTT
>JAQZBX010093510.1:0-12140 GCA_029593785.1 Cabassous unicinctus | reverse complement strand
CCATAAAAAAAAGGCACAAACCCTGCGTGATTCTTAAAACCCAAAAAGTGGGGATGACCCAAATGTCCACCAACTTAAACAATATTAGGTCTGTCCATGCAACGGAACATTATTCAGGCATAAAAAGCAATAGAGTAGATGATGCAGCAACAGGGACGAGCCTTGAGAGCTTCGTGCTGAGGGAACCAGGGCAGATGCCAGGCCACCTGCACTACGGAGATGCCCAGAACAGGGAAATCCAGAGACGACAGGGAGTGGCTGTGACAGGTATGCCGTTTCTCTTTGGGGTGATGGAAATGTTCTGAAAATAGATGGTGGTGATAGCTCCACACACTTACGAGTAAGTTGAAAACCACCACATTGCACATACTTTAAAAGGGCCAATTGAATGGCATGTGAATTATATCTCAATTAAGAACAGTAGTGGTCACCCCCATGGACACAAATGGTCATTTTCTTATTGCACTTCTGCAATTGTCTGAATTTTCTCCATTTCCTTTTGTAATCAAAATTTTTTAATTAAAAAACTCAACAATTAAAAAAATCCAAATTTAAAATGGGTAAAAGACATAAGCAAACATTTCCTACAAAGCGGATATACTGTTGATAAATAAGCACCTTAAAAGATGCTCAACATCACTAGCCTTAATGAAATATCACTAAACGTCTATCAGAATAGCTACAATAAAAAAATAATGACCCCTCCAAATGCTTGTGAGGGTAAGAGTAAAAAGAAAAAGGTCTCTCAAGCATTACTGGGGGGAATATAAAATACTACAGGGGAGCGGATGTGGCTCAAGCAGTTGAACACCTGCTTCCTACATGGGAGGTCCCGGGTTCAGTTCCCGATGCCTCCTAAAACAACAAACAACGAGCAAACAAACGAAAAAAACAACTCAAGGGAGCCGTTGTGGCTCAGTGGTTGAGCACGGGCTTCCCACATATGAGGTCCCAGGTTCAATCCCCAACTCTGGCACCTTCAAAAAAAAAAAAAGAAACTTTCTAAAATACTACAGCCTGTCCAGAAAACAGCTAGGGAGTTTCTTCTAACATTCAACATGCAACTACCATGCAGCCCACAAGAGCAGTCCTAGACATTTATCCCAGAGAAATGGACACGTCTGAACAAAGACACACAAGTGTTCACAGCAGCTTTACTGTAACAGACAAAAACTGGCAACACCTGGAGATCCTTCAACAGGTGACCAAACTGACCACACCTGGAGGTCCTTCAATAGGTGAATGGCTAAAAAACAATGGCAAATCCACATCACAGAACACTACTCAGCAGTAAAAAGGAACAAGCTTTTGATACATGAAACAACATGGGTAAATCTCAAAGGAAGTATGCTCAGTGAAAAAAGTTAATCCAAATATGTCACATACTGTGTGGTTCCATTTAGGTAACATTTTCGCAATGACAAAACTGACAATGCAGATCAGGGGCAGGAGGCGGGTGTACCAGACCATGGCAATGGATGCACAGGAGCGCACACATGATAAAAGAGAGGACAAGTAAAATGGGGAAACCTGAATGGCCTCAGGGGACTGCCCGATGTCAATATCCTGGTTGAGACTACAACTTGCCATATGTTACCAGTGGGGGTTTAGAGCTCCGTACCCCAGAAAAAATATGTTCTTAAACTAAAACCATTCCTGTAGGTGTGAACCCATTTTAAGATGGACCTTTTGATGAGGTTACTTCAGTTAAGGTGTGGCCCAGCCCAATCAGGATGGGTCTTAATCCTTTTACTGGAGACCTTTATAACAGGGACTGAAATTCAGACAGAGACAGAAAAAGCCACAGGAAGGAAGAAGAAAGGTCAGTGGAACTGGAAAAGAGGGGGAAAGCCAGAAGAGGCTGCCATGTGCGCTGCCATGTGACAGAAGCCCAGGAGCAAGGATGGCCCCAGGCGGCCCCAGAACGCCAGTCTTTGGGGTGAAAGCATCGCCTTGATGGTGCCTTGATTTGGACTTTTCCTAGCCTCAAAACCATGAGCCAATAAATTCCCACTGTTTAAGCCAACCCATTGCATGGTATTTCCTTTAGCAGCAGGAAACAAAACCGCTGCTTCTGGGGGCACCGAGACAAAGGGCACACAGGATCCCTATATTATTTCTTACCACTGCAGGTGGGATTGGTCCCATCAAGATTGCAGAATAAGGGCATCAGGGCTCTGTCTCTGACAGAAGCTTTCAACAACCAGCAAGAACTGGCAAAAACATCTTTCTCAAAGCTCCAGAAAGCAGAGGACTGCAGTAACAGGCAAACACGGAATCAAGAAAAAGGCTACTGAAAGGTGGACAGCCCATGCACATGTCCAGGGGCTGGCACCCAGGCCAGGGTTGCCTACAGCCTGCGGCAGCACAGGTAGGACGTGCCCACAGGCCTGCTGACGGGCGCAGAGTGGCTTTGCCAGCCACAATCTCATGCCCACACGCCCTTGAATGTGTGATGTGTCTGCAAGGGGGAGCTGGTCTGGTAAGAGTCCAGCTGCCTGGGGGGTGATCCTTGCTAGGCAACCCTGCCAAGTCAACCCACCTCTCTCTGCCTCAGTGTCGTCTTCTGCAAAAAGAGAATTGCAACAAAAAACATCTATCATTGTGCTGTTGTGCAGAGCAACATGCTAGAGCATTTGAAGTGCTCAGAGCTGTGATCAACAGAAGTATTAGTGACAATGAGGTAGACTAGCACAGCCATGACTGTGAACTCAAGGGCCGTTTCTTCCTACATCCAGTGGGGCTGTCACAGAACCCCCTCCACGGGACAACTGGAAGACCTAAAGGCCTCTAAGGTGACTTTCTTGCTCCCCAAAGCGGGTGGTCTCAGCACTGCCCAGAGCACAGCCCTTGGTGTGGCCTGGCCTTACAGTGTCTACTCAAGAGCTCTGCCTTCTGCAGCGTCTGACCACCCCTTCCGTGGGTTCTGTGCTTCATGTGCACAGAGAGAGGCGTTCATCACAGTCGGAGTCTGCCTCCTGGCAACACTCCGTGGGGCAGGTGATGGTGATCCACCACAGCTCCTCACAGAACAGCCTATCACCCCCAAATTTCCCTTGTGCTAGCCCTCTAGAGACACCCCTGCCTCAGGATCAACCACTGCTATGTTTCTATCTCTCTGATTGTACCTCTTCCAGAATGCTATATAGACAAATCACACCACACACTGTCTTGGTTATCAAATGCAAATCACCCAAAGGCACCCAAGCTGCACTGCGCTGCTGCGCGCAGCTGCTGCTGGCTCCTGGCTGAGAGCAACAGTCCCATGACCACGCCCAGCACATGCACGCATCGGGTGAAGGCATCTAAGATGACTCCAGCTGTGGGCAAAGTTGCTAAAAACTCTCATGTGACCACTCACTTTTAATTTTCTGGGTGTATGTTAGGATGAGATCTTCAGGGTTTTTGCTTTTCAGTTTGATGAGTTTGTTCCCCTTCTCAAGCAGGCCTTTTGTGTATGTGTGTTATGTTTGGGAGTGGGAGACATTAGAAACTATGCAGAAAGCATAGGTAAAAACAAAGAAATTCAAACACCTGGGAGAGAGGAGAAACCATCAAAGAGGCAGGTGCTCTTTGTTCAGTGAAAACCCCTACTCTTGTACGTGGCCCTTACCTTCCGTCAGCAGCTCAGTTTTCATACAGCAATCCTTCTTTGTCTCTCCCTTAGTTGGAAGTGCCTGTTAGAATGAAACAAAAATAACCATCAACCTGGATTAATAAATAGGTCGGTCTAGGTAAACATGCCAAACGTTACTTTTCCAAGCTGGCATATCTAGAGATGAAAAAAAAAATCACAGATACAAAATTCACTCTGGATGGCCCGGAGAGTGGTGGGCTCGGTCAAGCCAGTGGCCACAGGATGGCCCCCAGGAGGGCTGGCGCTAAGAAAGGAGCCTAAGGAAACATCTACTTTGTCTGCATTTTCAAAGACTGTTTTAGCAGTGAGAACACATTCATTACAAGTGTTCTGGCTCCGCCTCCAAGGACTGTATGGGATGCCAGATGCAAACCATCCAGAAACTTTAGGCTCCCAGACTCTAAGGGCAACTGCCATAACTCCTCCTGTATCTTCGAGAATGTTTTCTTCAGAGGATACCACAAAACTTTCCCAGGAGAATTCCTGCTGAACTGTGGCCTCACAGCTAAATGCATTTAATGGAGAGTGAAGCCTGGGGGAGGAGGGGCCATGCCCCACCCAGTCTCCTTCCAGCACCCATCAGGTGATCGCCCCAGTAACACATGACAACTTTCTCCCTCCTCTCTCCTCCACAGCACAGATCCTGCCACAAACAAGTGCCCTGATTTTGTTGGCACTTCTGGAATGCTCCCACCAGGAAACACCCACAGCCTTCCTGAAGGCCAAGAAAGGGAGTCAGCAACCCCCAGTGTCCTCCTGCCAATTCTCGCCCCACCTTCCTGGGAGCTCCCAAGGGGCTGCACTAGCTGAGGACCCCTGGGGTCCAAGACCCTTTCAGGTAGACCTCCAGGCCATCCCTTTCCAACTACACTTCTGCATGAGGCTCCATTTTCTCAGACTTCAAGGAAACAACACACTGTGCCAGATTCAATGAAGCAGACACGAGAATCCAGCTGTCTTCTATAAAGCCAGAGGAGAAAGAGATTTGCAAAACCTAAGACAGCACCACTCTTCTCACTAAACTGTTTCTTTTTCTTAACCTGGAGCACCCCATTTTCATTCCAGTAAACAGAAACATGTATTGTTCCTCCAGTATTAAGTTCCATTAGACAGATGAATTTTTTTATTTATTCTGGAGTTAGAATATTTTAATGAAGCTTTTCCCCTTACACCTCCTTTTATTTTCTACGCTGGGTAATTTATCTTATCTTTTATTCATTTGTTTGTTTATTTTTCAAAAAAATATTCCCTCTGCCCTCATCCCCTAATAATCTCTAATCTATCCTCTATCTGCAAATTTGCTATTTCTAGTCATAACTTATAAGTGATTTCATATAATTTTTGTCCTTATGTGCCTTGTTAAATTCACTGAGCATAATGGTTTCAACATCCACCCAGGTTGCAGCATGTCTCAGAATTTCACCCCTGCTTATGGCTGAATAATATTCCAGTGCATGCAGACACCATACTTTGTCTATCCTTCCATCTGCTGATGGGCACTTGGCTATTGTGAGTAATGCTGCTGTAAACACTGCGTATGAGTTATCTGTATGAGACCCTGTTTTCACTCTCTTTGGGTACACACCTAGGGCTGGCATTGCCAGGTTTGAGGGTAATTCTGTATTTCACTTTTCAGGACCCACCACACCGTTTTCCACAGCAGCTGCACCATCTCACATTCCCACGAACAAGGCACTAGAGCACCAGTGTCTCTGCATCCTCTCCAACACTTGTTATTTTCTGTGTTTTTAATAGTAGCTATCCTATTGGGTGTGAAATAGCATCTCATTGTGAGTTTTTGGGGGTTTTTTTGCTTTGGTCGTACATGTGAAGCGGGTGCTCAACCACTGAGCTACGTCTGCTCCTCTCATCGTGGTTTTGATTTTCAAATCCCTAATAGCTAATGCTGTTGAGCATCTTTTTTGTGTGCTTTTTGGACATTTGTATATCTTCTTTGGAGAAATGTCTATTCAAGCTCTTCCCCCGCCTTCCCCTTTTCTTTTTAAAGGGGATACTGGGGACTGAACTTACGACCTCATACGTGGAAAGCAAGCGCTCAACCACTGAGCTACACCCACTGCCCATTTGCCCACTTTTTAACTGGGTTGTTTGTATTTTTGTTTTTGTGTTGTAAAGGTTTCTTTATATATTCTGCATAGTAAGTCCTTAGCACATATAAGGTTTGCAACTATTTTCTCCCTTTCTTTAGGTTATCTTTTCACTTTCTTGATAATTTCCTGCAATGCACAAAAGTTTTAAATTTTGATGAAGTCAAATTAATCTATTGTTTCTTTTGCTGCTCATGCTTTTGGTGGCATACCTAAGATTCCACTACCGAAGCCCAGGTCATGAAGATTTGTCCCTATGCTATCTTCTAAGAGCTTCACAGTTTTAGCTTATATTGAGTCACTGATCCATGCCGTTTGATTTTTGTACATGACATGAGATAAGGACCTAACTTCACTCTTTTGCATGTAGATACCCAGTCTCCCAGCACCATATGTTGAAAGGGCTGTTCTTTCCCCACTTCGTGTACTGAGCATCCTTGTTGACAGTAAGCTGGCCACGGATATGTGGGTCTATTTCTGGACTTTCAATTCTGTTCAACTGGTCTATCTGTCTATGTTTATGTCTGTACCATGCTTTTTTTTCTATTACTGTAGCTTTGTAGTACAATTTGAAATCAGAAAGTATAAGACCTTCTCACTAAATTTTTTTTGTTGCTTCTGGAAAACATACCTACTTTTGCATTTAATAATGTTATTTTTAAATAAACTAGTAAAATGAAGGAATTTTTAAATATTTCATTTCTAGTAGGGTAAATGGATATAATCTAAACACACAGCTCTTCGGGAACCTCACTACATCCTAAGACAGTGGGGAGGAAGGGGTCATAACTATACCCCAACCTCAGCCCCTCTCAGTTGGCAGGGCCCTTGGTGTACTCACTCTGCTCCCCGAATCTCCCCCACCTCCATCCCTACACAGGCAGGGAGCGGGGGAGGGGTGCTGATGGAGGCTCCTCACCACAAGGACAGGTGCCTAGCTCACAATCGGACCACGAAGTGCCATGTAAACACGTACAAAATGAGAGTCCTTTGAAATCAACTGTAACAGTCAACAATTAAACTGGATAACTGGTTAACAAGAGTTAAAGGTTAGAGCATATACCAAAATAAATTCCACAAAGGCTAAACATTTCAAAGTACACAATAAAAGTATGAGAAGCAAATGCAGGTGACTATTTATGAAATTCCATGGAAGAAAAGACCCTATAAACACCACCACCGAATGCCAGATTGAGGACCCGAATGGGGTTTTTTTTTTTTAAAAAAAGAACGTCAAGTAATAAGCTGGGGCAAATATCCACAACACACACAGCAACGAGACACCATGTTCACCGATAAGGCTGACAAAGACGAACTGGCGCTGGCGGAGGGCAGCTGAGCGGTGCGCGCAGCCAAACGGCCGGCCCGGCCCGCGCTGGGCCTCGCAGTGCTTGAATTCTGACCCACGCAAGGCCACCTCAGCCAGAAGGTCTGAGAGGAAAGGCCACAAGAGGCCCCACACAACAGCCCCTCACTCCACCCAGCAAGGGCCGGGAGGAACTCAGGAGCGCGCCCATCACGAAGGCGAGCAGGGTGGGAGAGCTGAAGATTTATA
The DNA here is from genome assembly GCA_029593785.1 of Cabassous unicinctus. Classification (NCBI taxonomy): domain Eukaryota; kingdom Metazoa; phylum Chordata; class Mammalia; order Cingulata; family Chlamyphoridae; genus Cabassous; species Cabassous unicinctus. The sequence continues at coordinate 4,840 of JAQZBX010093510.1, read as the reverse complement.
TATTAAAAACAAAACAAGGGAGGGATGGATGTGGCTCAAATGGTTGGGCATCTGTCTCCCATGTGGAGGGACCCGGGTTCGATCCCTGGGACCTCCCGGTAAAAAAAAAAAACAAGGGTCGCAGTCCTGGACAAGAGCACACAGCCCCTCGGCTCCTGCGGCCCCCAAACATTCTGCCTCCCTCAAGCTTTCCTTCTGCAGAGGAGCTGACTTAGGTAGGGGAAACTGCCACGCTCTGGCCTCTCTGGCCCCTGACCCCAGCCTGTCTTAGTCTGGCCACAACTCCTCCATTTTCCTGTATTTTTCATTCCCTCTGTCTTGGCTCCTCCCAGAGATTACTAAATTGCTTGACCCTTGCCCCTTCCATGGGTGGGCTGGGGAAGAATTTCTTGCAATCCTCCCCCATCTAACAACCAGGAGCTCACTCTTTTTTGAAGCTAAGTCCCTCCAGAGACGGGTGGCCTCCACTCTGACCTCCTCAGCCCTGCAGTCTGGAACCGCCCCCATCTGCACCTGCAAACTTGGGGCAAAGGCTGGAAAACCCAAAGATCCTCTTCAGCCATCACTGTACAGGCCTGCACAGGCCAGCTGCCACGCAGTCCTTCACTAGGCCCCTCCCTCCAAACGCCCTGCAGGCACCCAAACAGAAACTACCCCGGACACAGCGCTCCCGCCTTCGGCTCCCCCCTGGGGCATCGCCAGCCCCCTCAGGCACACCCCTGCTCAAGGCACACGCACCAACCCACATGGCAGAGAGCCTGGTCTGCTGTCTTCCCACCAGCATGCCAACTCTGACATCCATAAGGCTTGCCCTGCTCCTTACAGCAACCCAACAGGATGTGGGGCATGGAGAAAGGTCTGGGTAAACGCTGGTGGGAGGATGCAGGAGGCCTTTTAGGAATGGGGACTGTCTGGTGCTGGCCTCCACCTGAATAAACTCCTTGCCAGGATTCTCTAGGACATCTTCATGCACATTCAACATCTGCTGGATGAACAAACCAATTAAAGGCCAAGGTCTCTGGACAGAGGCAGGGCTGATGCCTCGTGGGCAGCTGCAAGCAGTCAGGGCAGAGCGGGGTGCTGCCTGTGGAAGCCTCGAGAAGTCCAAACACCCGGAGACGGGGCCCAAGGTGGACAGCCTGATGTGTGAGCTCAGGCCCAGGGCCAGAGTGAGAAGATCCAAGAATCTCCCCAAACTGGAAATAAAATACTTGTGGGGCTGTACAACATTTAGCTGGCAAGACAGAGAAGGGCCAGGACCCACCAAGCTTAGGAACTCCTGCCACAGATGGAGTGCCGAGTGGAAAGGATACAGGGCCCAGAGCCAGTCATGATAACCGCTGGGCTGCTGGGAGCCGGATGGACGGAGGCCTCTGTGCTGCACAGCCCAAGCCTGTCCTCCGCAGGAAGAGCCTTCACTAGTGCACATGTGAGCGTGTACTTGGGTTTCAAGAATGGGGTACAGGAAGTACAGGGCGTGCTCTGGCCACCCCAAGGGCCTGGAAGCAACAAGCCACTGAACAAGTCCCATTCCTAAATACCACTTCCCGTACAGAGAAGCAGGCTCCTAAAAGCAGCAACTAACTCGGGTGGGGCCAAGGAAAGTGCGAGCTGAATTCAGAATTGCTCCCTGGAGCCGAGTGAGGAGGTGCTGGAGGGATGCTGGGGACACACACGAGGACACAGGACAGCTTGGAGGCCCCACCAAACCCGGGACACTGAGCCCCAAAACAAATGATGACTGACAGATATAACCCACAGAATGAAATAATGACAAGAGTCCATACCATTATTAAATAAATTGATGAATCATAAATGGGGAAGGGAAAGCTCTTCCTTCTGGCAGAACACCAAGCTAATAAACACACAGAGAATATTGGGAGTTAAAAACACCATTCTGCAATTATCATTGTAATACTTGATTCTGGTACTATTCATTGATGGATCCTAAAATTATTAGGGTAAACATTTGATATATATGATGGTTAAGTTCATGTGTCCACTTGGCCAGGTGATGGTGTCCAGTTGTTGGGTCAAGCAAGCACTGGCCTGACTGCTACTATGAGAAGATCCCATGCATTTAAATCATCAGTCAGGTGACTGCATCCAGTCAACTACGGAAATCGCCTTCAGCAACAAGAGGCGTCTCATCCAATCAGGAAGCGGCCTTGAAAGGAGAGCCGAGGATTCCAGCAGTCAGAGAGAAAAACCTCCATCCCTACTCCAGCCAGCCAGACCCTCCTGGGGAACAGAATTCAGACTCGCCAATCCCACAGCAGCGGGAGACAATTCCTATAATAAACCTCATAATATTTATACATAAACTGTGGGTTCTATTTACAGCGTGTTTACATAATTTCGAAGAATCTTGCCACAATTTATTAATTACAAAGGGGAAAACAGTAATTTTGCAGTAGAGAAACCTGGTGGACATCACCCTAACACGTCAAGGTCAGTGAGAACTCTAACGGGACAAAGTAACCCACGCAGCCGCCGGCGCGTGCTGCTGGTGTGACAGCCCTCTGGGGTGCCCGAGCCTGACCGCAAGGCAACACCAGGCACTCTACAAATCCACCTATGGCACACTTCAAAATACCACTGTCATAGAAGGCCAGGACGTTTTTGTGTAACATGTATGTAATCTAAGTATCTTTTAAAAAAAATAAAAATAAATAAAAAATAAAATAAAATAATGAAAAAAAAAAAAAAAAAAAAAAAAAAAAAAAAAAAAAAAAAAAAAAGGCCAGGACTAAGGGATTGTCTCAGATGGAAGAAGAATAAAGAGACATTGCAACTAAATGCCACACAACATCCTGAATTGGAAAAAAAAAAAAAAAAATCACTATAAAGGAAATTATTGGGACAGCTAGGAAAATGCAACTATGGCTGCAGATGAGGTAACACGGCACTGCGGCTCTGCATGAGAAACGTCCTTTCTCTTAGCCCATCAGGGAGAGGCGCCGTGGCTTGGGGGAGTGTGTGTGAGAGCAGGGGTGTGGCCCACGTGGTGTGTCTGTGGGGTGCACATGCGTGCACAGAGGGCTCAGCAAGCGGTGTTCCTGGGTGAAGGGCACACAGGAGTCACTGCATTGTCCTGCAACTTCTCTGTATGTTTGAAATTATTTCAAAACAAAAAGGTTTTCAAAACGGAGTAGCTAGAGAAGCCTAACACTGCTTGCTTTCATCACCGTGTTGATGACTGGCACCAACAACACAAAAGCAATGGCGACGGCCCCTGGGCAGAGACCAAGCAGGCCACCCAAGGCCCCACGGGATGACGTTCTCCACACTGGGCACTCATGGGGAAAGCAAAAGCCACCTGAGGCAATACAAAAAAAAAAAAGTCGTTTTACTCAAGTCTACCTTTGAGGACAAATCTAATATTCCATGTGACAAAATGGGAGGGACGCAGACAGCAGTTCTGAAGGGGGATGCTTGTCTCAAGGAGAAGCACTATGCGAGGGCTTCAGCTGTGAACGGAATCAGATGCTCTGTCACTGAACATTATACCTAAAAGAACAACTGGAAAAATCCGTGGTTACTTAAAACCTGGATATCTCATAGAAACTTTCTTAAAAATAAAATGAGCCTGTTGGGAGCAGGTGTATGTAGTTCAGTGGCTGAGCTCCTGCTTCGCATGAACGAGGTCCCAGGTTCAATGCCCAGTACCTCCTGAAGAGGCAAGCTCTGCCCCAGCTTCTGTGCCAGCCTGAGGCTTCCCAAGGACTGAAACCACCAGCCTCAAGGACCCCCCCAGCCAGGGTTCTCCCGAAGGAGCCCTCCCTGCCTCTTCCTCACCCGGCCCAGCTTCACCCACTTCTCCCCACACTACCACCACACACTCATTTATTCCATCTAACTAGTTTTTTATCGTTTCAGTTTAATACACTTTTATAGAAGTCTTATGTTTACAAAAAAATTGTGTAGAAAATACAGAGTTCTCATATTTGTTACAACTGATGAACCAATATATTTTTCTCATTTAAAAAAAAATTTTTTTTTAGCCCCATTGTAGGTTTACAGAAAAATCATACAGGAAGTACAGGGTTCCCATATACCCACCCCCTCACACAAAGGGTTTTCCGTTATTAACATTTTGCATTAGTGTGGTACCTTTGTTAAAACTGAACCTATATTATTATAATTATATTATTAGCTGAAGTCCATAGTTTACATTTGGGTTCGCTCTTTGTGCTGTACAGTTTTACGGGTTTTGAAAACCCCAGATACACCATAAAATTTCCCATTTTACCCACTTTCAAGTATACAACCTGGTAGTGTCACAACATCTATAATGTTGTGCTCCCCTCACCACCATCCACCCCAAACAGAGGCTCTGCACCCATTAAGCACTATGCCCCATTCCCCACTCCCACCCCGCCCCAGCTGACCTGTATTCTAGTTTCTGACTTTGAATTTGCATATTCTAATTGTTTCATATAAATAAGATCATGCAAACAAAAAAAAAGGAGTTTGTTGCCTCAAAGAAAACAACCAATGGCATTTGTTGCCAATGTTAAAATTCTAGCATTCAAGCAAAAACTAGAGTATTTTGATAAATATTTATCTGCCACCATGAGCTTGACAACATCCCAATATTTGAAGACCTTTCTGGTGACAAAGGAGGTTTTGTTAATGAATATGCTTTTTTAATATAGGATAATATAGTAAATTTAGAGGATCACCATTAACTTAGTGATCCAAGGCTTTCTAAATGATCAGTGCAAAATATTCGAAGTCATGTTTGAGTAAAATATGTGCCCAAAATGCAAGATGACTGGCACAACTTTTCTGTAAACTAAAACTGCTCCAAAAAATAAAGTCTATATTAAAAAAAAAA
>JAQZBX010093509.1:0-12139 GCA_029593785.1 Cabassous unicinctus | reverse complement strand
TGCTAATAATAAGGAAGTTTAAGGAAAAATACACCAAGTGTTACCTCTGGACCATAGTTAGAAGTAATATTTTGATGACATTTTTTCATAATCTCTAACAAAGTTTCCACAGCATTGCAAGGTGAATGTGGAAGGATGATATATAGGAGTTCTGCACATTATGCATGACTTTTTTTAAGCTCACAAATACTTTAATAAAAAAAAACTTTAAAAAAATTCCTACATTTCCACAAAAATAAGACAAAGTATCAAATTAAAATATGGATAAAGGACTTTAGCAGACATTTCTCCAAAGAACAGATAGAAATTGTGAATAAACACATGAAATTATGTTCAATGTAATTAGCCATTTAAGAACTGCAAATCAAAAATCACAGTGAGATACCCCTTTACTAAGACTCAGATGGCTATTATTTAAAAAGTGAAAAATGGCAAGTTTTGATGAACCTGTTGAGAAATTGGAATATTTTACATTGATGGTTGTAAAGCAAAATGGTATAACTACTGAGGAAAACAGTTCAGCATTTTCTCAACAAGCTAAACAAAGAATTCCATATGATGTGGTACTTCCATTTCTAGATATGTACCCCCAAATCTGAAAACAGGAAACATATACTTGTATATCAAAGTTTATAGAAGCATTTTTTGGAATAGCCAAACGTTAAAAAGGACTCATGTACCTCAACAGATAAATAGATAAACAATAGAATATTATTCCTCATTAAAAGGAATGAAATTTGATGAATGGATATTGAAAACATTATACTAGGCAAAATAATCCAGACAAAAAGCAAAATTAGTGTATTATTCCATTTATATGAAATATATAGAATAAGATCATTCATAGAGACAGAAAGTAGATTTGAGGTTACCAGGACATGGCAGGAGGGGGGCGATGGAAATTATTGTTTAATGGGGAGATAAGTCTATTTAGAATGATGAAAAAATTTTGATAAAATATGCTGGTGATGGTAGCACACCTTGTATATTTAATTAATATCCTAAACTATAATACTTAAAAATGCATAAATGGCAAATAAAAGTAAGTTAAAATAAAGAAATTGAGAATAAAGTTCCCTTTACATTAGCAGTAAGGAAATTGATAGTTCAGAAATTATCACATATATTTATGCATAATTATCCTCCACAAGGGACCCAAGACAAGTCAGTTGGTAAAATGCTCATCTTTTTTTAACAAACAGGGCTGGAACTACCGGATATCTAAAGGCAAGCAAAAGAATTTGGTCTCTGTTATCACATCAAGTCCAAAAATTAACTTAAAATGGATTATAATCCTATTGATAAGGGATACAACTATAAAAGTGTTAGATAAATTGTATGAGCAATATCTTATGATGACATATTAACCATAGGATTCTTAGAAATAACACAAAAGGCATAAAAAAATAGAAATTTTGATTAAAAAAAAATAAAACTTTCATGGTCAAATGACATTACCAACAATGTGACAAAGCACCTTATCAAATGGTGTACGATATTGCAGGTCATATCTAGAATATAGTTCAATCCAAGGTACACTGGCACTGAATTTACATACATATAATAATCTTAAACCACTCAATGATAATTTTTAACATAACTGATATTCTGTTACCTTCACTCTAGTGTATCTGTGCTCATATTTTGTAAAAACAGTCTTATATATGCAATGTCACCCATATTCATATTTTACATGAGGCTTTACTCTGTTATATATCCCAAGGTACATTTTTTAGCTTTCCTTCTAGTAATACATATGCCCTTAGTCTTTCTCTCACAACCACTGTCATACCCATAGAATATCTCTGCTAGTCACAAAAGCATGATATGCTATCACTATTAACATTCATTTCCAAAGATTTACAAACAACGCTTTAAGCAATTGTGCACAGATTTCTCAGCTTTCCATTTGCTACCATCTTTCTATTTTCTGATAACTTATATTCTATTTATTAATTCCATGAATTTACATAATATATATAGTCCATGATAGCACAATCACATAGTATTTGTCTTTTTGTGTGTGGCTTACTTCGCTCAGTATAATGTCCTCCAGGTTCATCCATGTTGTCATATGTTTCATGACTTCATTTCTCCTTATTGTTGGATAATATTCCATTGTGTGTATACTCCATAATTTGTTTATCCATTCATCAGTTGATGGACACCTGGCTTGTTTCTGACTTTTGATGATTGTAAATAACACCACTCTGAACATCAGTGGGCAGATGTCTACTCATATCACTGCTCTCAGTTCTTCTGAAAATATACCTAGAAATGGTACTTCTGGGCCACATGGCATGTTTATATTCAGCTTCCTTTGGAACTGCCAAACAGTGCTCCACAATGGCTGTACCGTTCTACATTCCCAACAACATTGAAAAACTGTTCCTATCTTTCTACATCCTCTCCAACATTTACGTTTTTCTGACATTTTTATAGTGGCAATTTAATTGGTGTGCAATGATAACTCATTGTAATTTTCATCCCCATTTCCCTAATCATTAGTGATATTGAACATTTTTTTCATGTGCTTCTTTGCAATTTGTACTTCTTCCTTGGACAACTGTCTTTTCAAGTCATTTGCCTATTTTTTAATTGGGTAGTTTGTTTTTTGATGCTGAGCTGCATGATCTCCATATATATCATGGATACTAAACCCTTTGAGGACATGAGATTGCCAAATACTTTCTCCCATCGAGTCAACTGCTGTTTCAGGCTTTTTTATTTTAATATATATTTTTTTAATTTTTAAAAGAAACTTAGATTACATAAATATTCACAAAAATTATAGGGATTCCCATATGCCCCACCTCCCACACCTCCCACACCTCCCACAACCTCCCACATAAGCATCCTTCATTAGTGTGGCACATCACCTGCAATGGATATACACATCCTGGGGTTTGCCACTAAGCATGGATCATATTTCACATTGTAGACCACACTCTTTCCCATACAGTCCTGCATGTTATATGATGATATAAAATGGCCTATATTGGTCATTGCAATGTCACTCAGGATAATTCCCATGTCCCAAAACAGCCCCTGTATTACAACTGGTTTTCCCTCTCCCTGCCCCCAAAGTGTCCAGTGGCCACTGGTTCCACATTAATGTGGTAATTTCTTCCATTGCTTGAATCACAATATGTCTATAACAGAATACCAGTAAGTGCACTCTAGTCCATAGCTCTTCCCTCAATCCTGAGGAGTCTGGGATGGTGATGTCCACTCCACCTCCAACTAAGAGGAGGCTTATATCTCATGGATGACATGGATGGGATTATCCTGCCTGCAGCTGCAGACACTCTCCATTCCCTGGGATGGTCATTTTCCATCATCAGCTCCCCACCTGGTGTCCTGGGTAAGTACATTGAGCTGTAGAGTAGGAGTTGCAGCTCCACCAAGATTCTGGGCCCAGCTGGCACATGGACAGCTCAAAGAATCCAGTCTCTGGAAATGCACCTACAAATTCCAGCACCACATATAGGTTTGAATAGAAGAGACAGATGGACCATGTGAATGGAAGACATATTTGAGTCCAACTCTGTCACTCTCAGGACCACAGATTCCAAAGTAAAGCCCACTGAGAAGGCACCAAACTCTGAATCTATCCACCCTGATATAGCATGTGGGTGTCTCCACAGCCCTCAGGAGTCCCTTTATTTAGGGTGATATCCACTTTGGAAGCCTATGAGGTCTACTGAGATGTGCATAAGCATTACCTATGGGATGACCTCCTGAAACAATTTCAAGTCTCTTAGCCATATGAACTCATTTGTCTTTACCTTTTCCTCTTTTATTTGAGGTCTTTTCCAGTCGTATTGCCAGTTGGCACTTGGTAGTAATCCCTCATTGCCAGGGAGGCTTATCCTGGGGAGTCATGTACCATGCTGGGAGGAAGGTAATGCATTCATATGCTGAGTTTGGCTTAGAGAGAGGCCACATTTGAGCAACAATGAGGCTCTCAGGAGGCAAACCATAGGCACCCCATAACAATAGGCCAAGTTTCCATTTCAAGAGCAAAGCCTCTTAAGGCTAGTCATCAATAACAAGATTCCATCAGTGAATCATCCTCCTTTGCCAGACACTGCCCCTGCACTTCGGGGATTTTTGCTGCTCCCTTGGAGAATGTGGTGGAGCTCTACAGGCTGGGAATTAAGTATTCTCTCATTTATTGAGTGATTCTCCACCCACTGTAACCTTGCCCCATGAGCATTTGAACAATTTTATATACCTTTTATGTATGTTCAGGTGAACTTCCTCCCATGCAACCCCCATCGCTGACACCCCCCACCAATGATCCTGTCCCACCCCATTTGTAACCCTTCTGTGATCCAAAGCCTCTTTAAAGATGAAGCCAATACAATAGCCACATACAATTAATAGGAAAATGATATAATAATGATAAGTTTAAATGTGAGAGATAAAATACATGAAAACTTAAAAAAAAACTAAAAATAAAATAAAATTAGAGGATTGGGTTTTTCAAAAAATGGGAAAAATTTAAAATAAAATTTTTTTTACATTTTGCCTTTTATCACTGCAATATCTAGTATCCAGTGTGTATCATGGCACCTTCCCCCTCTCGCTCCACAGTGTCTCACTATTTTTCATTTAATTTTCAAAGAAGTTTTAAGTCACAGCGAACTCACACACAGAATACAAGAGACTCTCATATACCCAACATCCTCCCCCTTTCCTCACCCCATATTAAAACCATTTTGTATGTGGATGGTAGCATTGTTTTAACGGATATACAGATAGTGAAACATAGCTACTAAATGTTGGCAATGATTTACAGTGTGGTTTACATTTTAGACCATAAACTTTTATAAATTTTGATGATATTTACCATGTCCTGTGTCCATCACTCTAAGGTAATGAAAAACATTTCCACTGACCACCAAATACCCCCTGTTTGATCTATTCTGTTTCTCCCTCCTCATTCCCCCAGGGCCCATGCCAACCTCCTGACTTGATTCATTGGATGACAAGATTCATGGTTACATGCAACAAAAGGTCTTGACACACTGGTTTGTCCTCCTTTGGAGGTGTAAATGTGTTTTTTTTTTTTTTTCAGGAAGTCCCATTTATCTATTTTTTTTCTTTTGTTTTTCATGTTTTGGGTGTAAGGTTTAAGAAATTTCTGCCTACCACAAGATCTTGAAGATGTTTTCCTACATTTTCCTCTAGGAATTATATGGCTGTAGCTTTTATATTTAGGTCATTTATCCATTTTGAGTAAATTTTTGTATAAGTTGTGAAATAGGAGTCTTTTTCTTTCTTTTGGATGTGGATATCCATTTCTATCCATTTGTTGACTAGACTGTTCTGGCCCAGCTGGAAGGACTTGACAGCCTTATTTAAAATCACTTGACTATACACATGAGGGTCTATTTTTGAGTTCTCGCTTTGGTTCCATTGGTCAATGTATCTGTCTTTATGCCAGTACCATGTTGTTTTTAACACTGTATGTAAGTAATATGCGTTAAAGTCTGGAAATGAGAGTCATCCAAATTTGTTCTTCTTATTTAAGGGCTTTTTGGCTATTCAGGGCCCCTTACCATTCCAAATAAATTTGATAACTGGTTTTTCCAAATCTTCAAAAAAGGCTGTTGGGGTTTTCATTGGGATTGGATTGGATCTGTAAATCAATTTGGGTAGAATTGACATCTAAAGTTATTTAGTCTTCAAACCATGAACATGTAATGTACATCCATTTATTTAATTATCCTTCTGTTTCTTTTAGCAATGGTTTGTAGTTTTCTAACACAGGCCCTGTATGTCCTTGGTTAAGTTTATTCCTAAATATTTGATTTCTTAATTGCTATTATAAATGGATTTTTTTATCCTGATCCATTCTTCTCAGAATTCACATCAGTAATATATGAAATGGCATTGAATTTGGGGTATTAATCTTGTATCCTGCCACTTTGCAGAACTCCTTTTGGGTCTATTAACCTTGTTGTGGATTTTTCAGGATTTTCTACATATAGGACCATATCATCAGTGAATAGTTCGTTTTTCTTCTTCTTTTCCTATGTGGGTGCCATGTATCTAGCCTAATTTCTCCAGGTAGAATTCCTCACACAATATTGAATAACAGTGTTGAAAATGGGCATCCTTGTCTTGTTGTTGATCTCAGCAGGAAATCTTTGTCTTTCACCATTGAGTAAAATACTAGCTGTAGGATTCTCATATATGCACTTTACCATATTGAGAAAATCTCATTCTATACCTGTCTTTTGGATTTTTTTTTTTTTTAAAGATAGGGTGCTGTATTTTGTCAAATGCCTTTTCGGTATCAATCGAGAGGTTCATGTGATTTTTCGTCTTCAATTTATCAATGTGGTTTATTACACTAATTGATTTCTTTCTGTTGACACATGCTTGCATACCTGGTATAAAACCCACTTGAACATGGTGTTTAATTCTTTCAATGTTCTTTTGGATTCTGTTTGCAAGTATTTTGTTGAAGTTTTTGCATCTCTATTCATTAGGTTTATTGTTATGTAATTTTCTTTTTGTTTAGTATCTTTATCTGGTTTTGTTATTAATGTGGTGTTGGCTTTATAGAATGAGTTTGGTAGCATTCTTTCCTGTTTAATGTTTTGGAGGAGCTTGAGCAAGACTAGTATTAGACTGTCTTTGAATGATTGGTAGAATTCAACTGTAAAGCCATCTGGCCCCAGATTTTCAACTCTGTGAGCTTTCTGAGAATTGTTTCCATCTCTTAACTTGTGATCAGTTGTTGAGGTCTTCTGCTTCTTCTAGGAAAAATGTAAGTGATTCTTTTGTTCCCAGTAGTTTAGTCATCTAATCTACACTGTCTAGCTTTTTGGCATACAGTTGTTCATAGTATTGCTCTTAGCTCTTCAGGGTTAGTGGTAACATCCCCCTCTCTTTTCTGATTTTATTTATTTCCATCTTCTTTCTTTTTTTCTTTGTCAGTCTAGCTAAGGGTTTATAGATTTTGGTGATCTTCTCAAAGAGTCTTCTTTTGGTTTTATCTCTATTATTTGTTCTTAATTTCATTTATTTCTGCTCTTACTATTTCTTTCCTTCATCTTCATTGTAATTAGTTTGCTGCCCTTTTTCAAGTACCTCCAGGTGTGCAGTTAGATCTTCAAATTTGGCTCTTTGTTCTTTTTTAATGTAAGCATTGAGGGCTATAAATTCCACTATCAGCAGTGACTTTGACTTTGAGGTGTCCCATAGTTTTTTTTTTATTTTATTTTATTTTTGCAGGAATCCATCCTGCAAAGTGATGCAGGGATCTTTCCAGCAGAGCTCATGACAGTGCAAAGAATTACTCTGAACCCTGAGGTTGAGAGAGGCAAGGGGAAGAAAAGCTAAAGGAACTGTTCTCTTTTGCTGATTCCCATCATGGTTTTTATCCTCTTTTCACAAATCACAAGATCAGTGTGTATGTGAAGGGGCTCAGAAATTTCTGGGCTGCTCAGGAGATAATGGAGAGGCAGAAAGCCTTAACTAAGTAACAGAGCAAAGTAAGAGTGTTCCTACTGTTCTCAGCAGAAACTGATAGCAGCATTTTTTCCCCATGCAGCAGTTTTCTGCTTCTGCAGTAAACCCCTAAACTGTTTTAAATATACCTGGATCTTGATTGGAGCTAGGCTTGGGAAACAAAGTAGCTGTGAGAGCAGGAGACCTCCATCAGAAAGGGTCAGTGTCTGTGCACTAACTCTGTTGGCCCCCAAGTTCTGTCTTGATGGCCCCTCTGTGCCTGTGCCTGTCTTAGGTTGTTCCTTCCCTGAGAAATCTTACCCATCTCTGGCTAACCAGCCATCCTTCAGGGCCAAGCAGAGTGATGTGAGATGTGCAAGTGAGGGAGGGCCAAAATCTCCGGAGACACTGAGTTCTTTCTTTTCGATAGCCCCAGGGGCCTCCATGCACAGCATCTGCCTTGGGACACCCTCACCTGCTGGCAGGGCCCCAGCTTTGGTCACAAATATTGGGGAGCCCAGGGTTCTTCTCCAGGGAGGGCCCAGCACATTGCATTGAGCAAGAGAGAGACAGTTCAGCACCAGCTCCCACTATTTCATTTATTTTTTAAAAGATACTTAGATTACATAAATGTTACACAAGAAATATATGAATTCCCATATGCCCCACTCCTCACACCTCTCACTTAAAGGTCCTTCATTAGTGTGGCACATTCATTACAATTGATAAACACTTCCTGGGGCTATGCCATTAAGCATGGACCATAGTTCACATTGTAGTCTACACTCTCTCCCATACAGTTCTGCATAATATGTGATGGTATAAAATGGCCTAAATCTGTCAGTGCAACGTCACTCAAGACAATTCCCAAGTCCCAAAAAATCCCTCATATTACAACTGTTTTTCCCTCTCTCTGCCCCCAGAGCTTCCAGTCACAACTGGCTCCTCATCAGTTGTAATTTCTTTCATTGCTAGAAACAAAATATGTCTATAGTCTAATACCAGTATTTCCATTCTAGTCCATAGTTTTTCTGCCATCCCCAAGGATTATGGGATGGTGACATCCACTCCACTTCCAATTGAGAGGGGGCTTATATCCCATGGGGAAGATGGATGGCATTATCCTGCCTGCAGCTGAATACTCTTTCCATTCCCTGGGACAGCCATAGTCTGTCATCATGTCCCTGCCAGTTGTCCTGGGTGAGTCCAATGAGCTGTAGAGTAGGTGTTGCAACTCTGCTGAGGTTCTGTGCCCACCTGGCACATGGACAGCCCAAAGACTTGAGTTCCAGGCCATTCAACTACAAACTCCAGCACCAAGTATAGGTTTAAATAGAAGGGTAACATGAGCCATATTCAGGGAATACATAATGAGTCCAACTCTCAGGAGCACAAATTCCAAAATAGGGCCCACTGGCAAGGCACCAAATTACAGAGCTATCCACCCTGACCATAGAACCTTGGTGTCTCCAGAGCCCTCAGGAGCCCCACTATTTAGGGTAGTATCCACTTTGGCAGTCTCTGAAATTCTACTGAGATGTGTGTAAGCTTTACCTCTAGGTAAACCTCATGAATCACTTTGAAGTCTCTTAGCCTATAAATTCATTTGTCTTTACCTTTTCCCCCTTTTATTCAAAATCCTTTTTCGAGTTGCATTGCAAGTGGTGCTTGATGGCAATCCTTCCATGCCAGGGAGTCTCATCCACAGGAGACATATCCACACTGTGGGGAAGGTAATGCATTCATATGCTGAGTTTGGCTTAGAGAGAGACCACATTTGACCAACAAGGAGGCTCTCAGAAGGCAACCTTTAGGCACCCCATAACAAAAGGCTGAGTTTCAATTTCAAGAACAAAGGCTTATAAGCCTAGTTGTCAAAATCAAGGACCCATCAGTGGATCATCCTCTGTCAGTCACTGCCCCTGCACTGGGGGGAATGTTGCTGCTCCCTTAGAGAATGTGGCAGTTCTCTCCAGGATGGGAATTCAGTATTCTCTCAGTTATTGTGTGAGTCTACACCCACTGTGACAATTGAACATTTTTATATTTGAACACTTTTATATACCTCATACATATGCTCAGGTGAACATCCTCCCATACATCCCCCATCACTGACACCCCACATCAATGATCCTTCCCTGCCCCAGTTGTAACTTTTCTGTGATGCAAAGTTTCTTCAAAAATGAAGCCATTACAATAGCCAAAAACAATTAACGGGGAAATGAAACAATAATGATAAGTTAAAATATAAGAAATAATATACATAAATATTTTTAAAAAGTAAAAATAAAATTAAATTAAAAGGTTGGCATATTAAAAAATAATGAAATATATTTATTTTTTAAAATATATTTTGTCTTTTATCACTGCACTATCTGGTGTCCTGTCTGTACCATGTCACCTTCCTCCACGCATTCCTTACTGTCTCACTATTTTTCATTTTGCTTTCAAAGAAATTTTAGTCATAGCAAAGTTCCACACAGCATACAGGAGACTCTCATATACTCAATATCCTCCCCCTTCCCCCCCATATTAGTACCTTTTTATATGTGGATGGTAGCATTGTTATAACTGATAAACAAATAGTGAAATATAGCTACTAAATATGGTCAATGTTTTATATTTGGTTTACATTTTAGACTGTAAATTTTGATGATATTTACCATGTCCTGTTTCCATCACTGTAAGATCATGTAGAACACTTCCACTGCCCACTAAATACCCCATGTTTGATCTATTCTATTTCTCCCTCCCCCTCCTCTTGGGGCCTACAGCAAAACCCTGGCTTCACTCCTTGGATGACAAGATTCGTAGTTACATGCAACAATACTGAGATTTTGACACACTGCTTTGTCCTCCCCTCTTATGAACTGCCCATGCTTTCAAGAGACTCCTGCCTCTCTATGTGTGAACAAATCAGTCATCCTGAGAATGGGAGTCCAACTCCTTCCCACTCACTATGTGGGTCTCCACCCACTGATGCAATACATTATAACAAAATGATCACTCACACACTGGCTAGAAGCCAGCTCCAAGTGCTTCCTGTCCCATAGGTTCTGATACATTATGTTCTCATTTTTTTCATCTCAAGATATTTGGTGAATACACTTGCAATTTTTTCTTTGACCCACTGATTATTTAATAGTGTGTTGTTTTATCTTCATATATTTATGAATTTTCTTTTTCCATCCATTATTGATTTCCAGCTTCATTCCATTACAACCAGAGAAAGTTTTTGTATAATTTCAATCTTTTTAAATTTATTAAAACTTGTCTTGTGACCAAACATATGGTCCACCTCGGAGAAGGATCCATAAGCACATAAAAAGACTATATACTCTGCTGTTTGGGATCCAATGATCTATAGATATCTTTTAGATAAAGTTCACTTATCATATTTTTCAAGATCTCAGTTTCTTTATTTGTCCTCTATCCAGATATTCTCTTCAGTACTGAGAGTGGGGTATTGAAGTCTCCGATTATTATTGTAGAGACCTCTATTTCTTTCCTCAACTTTGACAGTGTGTGCCTTACATATTTTCTGGCACTTAGTTTAGGTGCATAAATATTTAGTATAATTTTTCTTCTTGACTAATTTCCCCTCTTATTAGTATATACTTACCTTCTTCAACCTTTATAAGAGTTTCACATTTAAAATCTATTTTTTCCAATATTTCTATCATTACTTTAGCTCTTTTTTGGTTACTATTTGCACAGAATACTATTTTCACTTTTAACCTGCTTGTGCCCTTACATCTGAGGTCAGTCTCTCATGGGCAACATAAAGGTAGTTCATATTATTTTATTCAACCTATTTGTCTATGTCTTTTGTTCAGGCTATTAACAGTCAATGTTATTATTGTAAAGGCATTGCATACTTCATCCATTTTTTCCTTTGGTTTTCTGTTCACATATTTTTCTATCATCTGTATTTTCACTCTTCAATTTACCCTTCCTAATAATTTTATTTCTATATTCTTCTCTAATTCTCTTACCGTTATTTTTTCTTTTATACTGTAGCACTCCCTTTAATTTCTCTTGTAAATCTCATCTTTTGACAATCTAATCTCTCAGTTTTTGTTTTTCAGTGAAGACTTTGAACTCACCCTCACTACTGAAGTACAGCTTTGCTGGATACAGAATTTTTAATTCTTGACTAGAAGTTTTTTCTCTTTCAGTCCTTTAAACACATCATACCTTTTTCTCCTCTCCTCCATGGTTTCTAATGAGAGGTTAACACTTAATCTTATCGAGTTTCCCTTTTATGTGATGCTTTGCTTTTCTATTGCTGCTTTCAGAATCCTCTTTATCCCGAATAGTTGTCATTCTGAATAGCAAGTGTCTCAAGGTAGGTCTATTCAGATATATTCTCTTTGTGGTGCATGGTCTTTCTTGGATATTGGTATTTATGTCTTTCATAAGGATTGCAAGTTTTCAGTCATTATTTCTTCAAATATTCTTTCTGCCCCTTTTCCATTCTCTCCTCTTCTGGGACACTAATAGTGCATATGTGTGTGTTTCATGTTGTCATTAAATTTTGAGGCTTTGTTTCATTTTTTCCATTCTCTTCTCCTTCTATTCTCCCATATTTTCCAGTTCAGATATTCTGTCTTTGAAATCACTAATTCTGTCTTTGAGAATTTCAAATCTGCTCTTATGTGCCTCTAATGCA
>JAQZBX010093508.1:0-12143 GCA_029593785.1 Cabassous unicinctus | reverse complement strand
AATTGTTTTTAAGGTTTTTTGATTTGTTAGTTTATACTTTATATTTTTTATTTTTTATTTTTTATTCCTTATTTTATTCTCTAAAGCTGGGTACATTACAGGTGGAGGGCAGGCTGCAATATGATTGTTGAACACTGGCAGCCTGAGATGGTTGCTAAAGGCCTACGAAGAATGCCTGTTTTTCCTGCTTTTTTAAAATATCATTTATCTTTGTTTCCTTTTTTATTTTCCTTCTTTCCCCTTTTTTCTCTTAGTTTCTTTATTTAATTTGTTGTTTCATTTTTCCCTCTTCTGTTGCTTTTCCTTCATTCCTTATTCTCTTGCTTGGTATTCAATTTCTTTCTTCCTTTCTCGATTTACAGTCTTTTATTCTGTTTTACTTGTTTCATTTTTTTAATTTCACCTTTTTTGATTCTTATTCCTTTTTATTTTTTTGACTTTTCTCTATTATTACTTATTTTTTCCTGATTCTTTTATGGCTCCTTTCTCTCTTATTGTTATTATTAATATTATTATTGTAATTATTATTTATTCTCTTCCATATTTTTTCCTATGGTCTTAATACTTTTCCAGAGGGAAGATAGAAAACTAAATGAATATAGAATAAGTGGAACCAAGTCTCAAAGAGGACCCTTAACACAAACAAAGAGGAAATATAGCCAACTAGAGAGAAACATTTACCCACTGAATAAGCCCATCAAGATGTCAGAAAACATTAAAACCAATACCCAGAAACAGGAATACATTGCCCAATTTAATAAACAAACTATAAAAAAGAGGAAGAGACATATAACATGGAAAAACTAATCAACGATATCCAAACAAATATAAATCAACTTATTGAAGAAAAAGAAGAGATTAAGGATATTAAGAAGACACTGAGGGAAAAAATTATACATAAAAAGATAACAGATTTGATGCTGATGAAAGTCACAATGCAAGAAATTAAAAACATGCTGGAAGCACATAACAACAGATGTGAACAGGCAGAGGAAAGAATTAATGACATTGAAGGAAGAACATTTGAAATTGCATACATAATAGAACAGATAGATTAAAAGATAGAAAAATTCAACAGAGAAATTGGGAATTAAATGACAATACAAAATGTGAAAATATATTGAAGGCACCCTAGAGGGAGAAGAGAAGCGAAAAGGGGCAGAAAGAGTGTTGGAGGAAATAATGGCTGAAAATTTCCCAACTATTTTTTAGGCTTTAATGTAATTATTTTATTAGAAAATTTATAGCTTACAGATAAATTGTGCATAAAATACAGAATCCCATATACTTCACTCAGACACACAGCTTATTATTAACACTTTGCATTAATGTGGTAATTTTGTTAAAATTTGATTAAACCATGTTATGACATTTATATGGTTATGTGTAGTCCATGGTTTCTGTTAGGTTTCAGTATCTTTGATGTGCAATTCTATGATTTTTAAAACTTTTATTCTCGTAGCATATATAAACTTAAACTATTCCATTTTAGCTATTTTCCAATATACACTTCAATGATGTTATTTACATTGACAATATTTTCACTACCATATGAAACCTATGTATTTCCATCACGCCAATAAGATTCACTATACCAATTTACAATTAACCCTGTTCCCTACACCAACCCTGACTCAGGTAACCTGGATTCTAGTTTCATCAAATAAAATTTATTTTACAGAGCACTTTTAGGTCTATGAAGAAAGTGTGCAGAAAGTATGGTTACTTCCAGTATCTCCCCCTCCATCCTTTGCTCACAGTTGTCTTTTTGTTAACATCTTGCATTAGTGTGGTTCACATTTTACAGTTAATGAACCAAAATCATTGCATTTTTATCAATGAAAGATCGTAGATAAAATATCTGTTGTATAGTTCTATGGGATTTTTTAAACAAATCTATTTTATTTATACATATTAATAAAGCATAAGACTATTCAAAATTTACAATCAATTGTATTCAGTATAATCACATAGTTGTACATTTATCACTTTAATCAATTCTAGAACATTTTCATTATTCCAATAATAATAATAAAACAAACAAAATTCATCACCTCTCAATCTCTCAATGCTTCTACTGTTGTACATAGCTTATATTCTTTTTCCTTCTTTCTATTATATTTGTATTTATATATTGTAAAAAGAGTCTCATATAGGCAATATCATCCATATTTGTGTTTTACATGAGGTTTCACTATGTTCTCCAGTCCCATGTTACATGTTTTAGCTTTCCTTCTATTAATATATATGACTATAGACTTTCCATTTCAACCAGTCTCATAATCATAAAATAGCACTGCTAGTTAAAAACACTATGATGTGCTTTTACCATTTCCAGATATTTACCAACAACATTTTTCTACCAATTATGCACAGATTAAACCTCAGATTTCCATTCTTTAACCTCATTCTATTTTTCTAATGAGATATAGTCTAATTATTAACTCCATGAGTATGCTTATTATATTTAGTTCATAATAGTGAGATCATACACTATTTTTCATTTTCTGTATGGCTTGCTTCACTCAACAAACATAATGTCCTCCAGGATCATCCATGTTGTCATATGCTTCATGACTTCAGTTCTTCTTACCAGTGTATAATATTCCACCATGTGTACAAACCACAAATTGTTTATCCATTTAACCAATGATGTCCGTGTGGGTTGCTTCCAACTTTTGTCTACTGTGAATAATGCCTCTATGAACATCTGTGTGAAGATGTCTGTTTGGGTCACTGCTCTCAGATATTCTGGGTATACTTAGTAATGTTATTGCCAGGTCATATGGCAAGTCTATTTTCAACTTCATTAGGAACTGCCAAACAGTCCTCCTAAATGGCTGTATCATTCTACATTACCATCAAAAGTGAATAAGCATTCTTATCTCTCCACATCATCTCCAACATTTACAGTTTTCTGACTTCTTAACAGTTGTCTGTCTAATATTTGTGAAGTGATTACTCATTGTAGTTTTCATTTGCATTTCCTTAATAGCTAGTGATGTTGAACGTTTTTTAAATGTGTTTCTTTGTCATTTATATTTCTTTTTTGGACTTTTGCTCATGTTTTAATCAGGTAGTTTGCCTTTTTAGTGTTGAGTTGAATGATATCTTTATACATCATGGATATTTCACCCTTATCAGAAATGTGACTGCCAAATATTTTCTTGTATTGAGTCAGCTGCCTTTTCACCCTATTTACAAAATCCTTTGAGGTGAAAAAAAATGTTATTTTTGAGTAGGACTCATTTATCTGTTTTTTCTTTTGTTGCTCATGCTTTGGGTGTAAGGTTTAAGAAACTACCCCCTACCACAAGATCTTGAAGATATTTTCTTACATATTCTTCTCAGAGTTTTATGGTTTTCCCTTTTATATTTAGGTCTTTGATTCACTTTGGCTTATTTTTTGTGTAAGATGTGATACAAGGGTCCTCTTTCTTCCTTTTGGATATGTTCTCACAACACTATTTGTTGAATAGGCTGTTCTGGCCCAGCTGAGAAGGATTGACTACCTTGGCAAAAATTCCTAGACTGTAGATGTGTTCTACACATCTACTCAGTCATTTTCTGAGTTCTCAATTAGTTTCTATTGGTCAGTCTGTCTGCGTTTTTGCCAGTACCATGCTGTTTATGCCACTGTGGTTAAGTAATATGCTTTAAAGTCAGAAGTGAATCCTCCAAATTTGTTCTTTTATTTTTAAGACATTTTTGGCTATTTAGGGCCCTTTATACTTCCAAATAAATTTGACAATTGACTTTTCCACTTCTGAAAAAAAGGCTGTTGGAACTTTTATTGGGATTGCTTTGAATCTTAAAAAAAAGAAATAGGGTAGATTTGACATCTTAATGATATTTAGTCTTCCAACCCATGAACACAAAATATTCTTCCATTTATTTAATTCTTTTTTCATTTCTTTCAGCAAAATTTTGTAGTTTGATGAAAACAGATCTTTTATGTCCTTGGTTAAGTCTATTCCTAAATGATTTATTATTTCATTTGCTATAATAAATGGAATTTTTTCTGATTTTTCTCCTCAAATTGATAATCAGGAGTTTATAGAAATGCTATTGGTGTTTTGCATAGTAATCTTGTATCCTGCCATTTTGCTGAACTCTTCTATTATTTCTAGTAGCTGTATTGTGGTCTCTTCAGGATTTTCTATATATAGGATCATATGAGTGAATAGTGAAGGTTTTATTTCTTCCTTTCCTATTTAGCTGTCTTTTACATATTTAGTTAGCCCAATTACTTTTGCTAGAACTTCTAGCAGCATATTGAATAACAGTATTGACAGTGGGCATCATTGTCTTTTTCCTGATCTCAGTGGGAAAGCTTTCAGTCTTTCACCAATGAGTACAATGTTTTTTCATATATGCACTTTATCACATTGAGAAATTTTCCTTCTATTGCTATATTTTGGAGTGTTTTTTTATCGAGAAAAGGTGTTGTATTTTGTCAAATGCCTTTTCTGCATCAATTGAGAGGATCATGTGATTTTCCTTCTTCAATTTATCAATGTGTTTTTTTAAAAATAATTGAATTTCTTGTGTTGAACCACCCTTGAATACCTGGGATAAAACCCACTTGTCCTTGGTGTATAATTATTTTAATGTGCTTTTGGATTTTATTTGCAAGTATTTTTTGAGGATTTTTGCATCTAGATTCATTAGAGATGTTGCTCTGTAATTTTCTTTTTAAATAGTATCTTTATCTGGTTTTGGTAATGGGGTGATTTTGGCTTCATATTATAAGTTTTACAGTGTTCTTTCCTGTTCAATTTTTGGAAGAGCTTGAGTAAGAGTGATATTAGATCATTTTTGAATGATTGGTAAAATTCACCTGTGACACCATGTGGTCCTGGATTTTCATCTTTGGGAGACTTTTGATGACCGTTTCAATCTTTTCCCTTGTGAATGGTTTGTTGGGATCTTCTATTTCTCCTAGGGTCAGTGTGGGTGGTTCATGTGTTTCTAGCAATTTATTCAAGTTGAATATATTGTCCAGTTTTTAGCATACAGCTATTCATAATATCCTCTTAGGATCTCTTTTATTTCTTCAGGGTCAGTGCTAATGTACCTTTTCTCATTTCTGATTTTATTTACTTGCATATTCTCTATTTTTCTTTTTTCAGTCTATCTAAGGGTTTGTCAGTTTTGACGATATTCCCAAAGAATATGCTTCTATTTATTTAGTACTTCTTTGATTTTCTTTAATAATGTCATGTAGTTTCCTGTGTACTAGACCTTTTCATCATTAGCTAAGCTGATCACTTATTTTGATTCTTTTCTTTGCTATTGTAAATGGAATTTTTTTCTCGATTTCTTGCTCAGATTGCTCACTATTGGCCTACAGAAATGCTACTGATTTTTTCATGTTGATTTTATATCCTGCCACTCTACTGAACTCATTTATCAGCTCCAGAAGATTTTCTTAGATTTTTCAAAGCTTTCTATGTAAACACTAAGCCCTTGATATTAATTCTGTTACTTATGAACTTTATTCCTATAAAATTTAAACTTTGCCTAATAATTTATGTAGCCTAATTATTAGCTCCTAAAAACCAACTTGTTACTCAAATTTGTCCTCTCTTTAAGCCAAACTCAGCATATTGGCTGACTGCCTTCACCCTGGCATGGGGCATGAGTCACAGGGTTGGGCCACCCTGGCACCAAGGGATTATTACCAAGCACCTAAGTAGGGATGCATTTGGAAAAAGACATTGTCCAAAAGGGGTAAATATTGAATACAAAGACATTTTATGACCAAGAAATTTCAAAGTGAGTAAGGAGTTCATTCCAAAGGTTATACACATGTCAGGAGGATCAGGAGGATCTCACTGACTGCCACATTTAACAATGCCTCATGTAGTGGTGATCCTGAGGGCCCTAGATACATCTGGACACTATAAGCGGGCAGTCAACCCCAGGAAATCACACCCCATTAGTGGGCCTTACCTTGGAATATATGTTAACTTATCTCCCCAATGTATTAGAGATAGACTTATTTATAATTTCCCTATTTATGATTTTTCTGCCCCATTTATTTGAACCTATGATAAAACTATTCCCATTAAATATATGGTGCAGAAACTTATATATTTTATCTATTCATATGTCAGTTGAACCTTGAATCTTAACAGTGTTGCAGCCAATGCATACTCTCCAGTTCATTCGATTCTCCCTGGACAACTAATAAAAGTGTGACCATGAACACTGCTTATCCCAAAAAATAGAGAGAATCTACAACTGCAAGCAAGATGTTTCCATCCATCTGCACCATGTCATCTAATCTCCCTGGCAATCAGAAGCACAGTGGGCATCACCATCAAAAATCCTGAAGATAGAGGAACAAATATAAGGTGGGAATGCAACTATTGACTAAAGTAAACTAATTGTTATTCTAGTAATGGAAGAACTTGTTGGATTGATATAAAGACTGTGCTTACCAGACATTCTGAAGGGAGCGAGGGGATGAATAGGTGTAACATGGCATATTTTGGGGACATTGGAATTGTTTTTCATGATATTGCAATGATGGATTAAGGTCATTATACATTTTGTCAAAACCTATAAAAAGGTGTATAAAAAGTACAACGTGTAAACCATTATGTAAATTATTGACTGTACTTAGTAGCAATGCTTCAATATGTGTTCATCAATTGCAACAAAAGTTCCACACTAATGAAAGGAGTTGTTAATGGGGGAAATTGGAGAAAAGGTATGGTGTGGGGTATATGAGACCTCTTATATTTTGATGTAACATTTATGTTATCTAAAACTTCTTTAAAAATAAAGAAAAATCATAGAAATACTGAAAACAAATAAAAAAATTAGCAAGATGCAAATCACCCCACCTAAAAAAAGGGGAGAAAAAGGAAAACACAGAAAATGAAACTGCAGGATATTAAGAAACCAATGTATGAACAACATAAAATTTTCAGAAAAGATACACTAAAAAGGAATCAAACAGAAATTCTTAAGTTGAAGTCTTCAATAACTGAAATTAAAAATTTTCTGGAGGTTATAAATAGCAGATAGAATTTGGCAGAAGAAAGAATCAGTGACCTTTAAGACAAGTAAATTGAAATAATTCAGACTGCAAAGAAGAAAGAAAAATAATTTTTAAAAAGCAGGAAAACAGCCTAAGGGATGTATGGAACGTAATGTATACCAATATGCATATAATGCAAGTCCAAGAGGAGAAGAAAGTGAGAAAAGGGCAAAATGAATTTAACATCTATATCCCAGGCTGTTTGCCTACTTATCTGTTGCTGCTGCCACCTCTTTTTTGATGTGTTCTTGGGAATTTTTTGACTTTGGAAGGAATACCTGGTAACAAACATCGACTGAGATCTGGCTTATTTGGCTTCTGGGCAGGAAACATGTCAGCAAATATGGGAGAAACTGAATGCTACAACTACAAAGAACAATACTTTTTATGTAATGTTAAAGTTTAACATCCCTGTCTTAAAGGTTGGCACACTATTTCTCTTGGTTTGTTTGTCATATGTACTGCTAAACTGGATTCACTTGTAGAAGGGGTGGTTAAGAATGTTGCTCAGTACATGGATGATGAAATGGAAGGCAGAAAAGATAAAGTGGCCAACGAGATGAATTTGTTACTTATATAACAAGATTCTAGTATGATTTTGCCAATATGCAATCAATTAGTCTCTGAAAAATATTTCTAAAATTATTGCCAAGGGGATAACTTAATTTGACAATGACCCAAAATATCAAGCATCCACAAACAATAACTTAAAAGTTAATTTTCAGAATTTGGAATGGAAGAATGCAAGAAATTTGCTAAATAATAAGTCTGGTGGAAATTGTGAAGAAGGGTAAATTTTTTCTTTGTTCAGAGAATCTCATCACATTATTGGTTGTAGTTCCAAAGTTGAAACACTATGGTTGGGTTAAGAATTATGAAACACTAGCTGAAATGGTAGTTCCAAAGTCTATCAATGTTCTTTCAGAGCACCAAGAGAGTTACCTTGTTTAAGAACTCAGTGACTTCAGATACAAAGTCTGGGGGAAAAAAAATTAATCTTTTGTGACTTCAAGTATTATGAAGAGGAGATGAAATCAGTTAAAGAAGAAATGAGCAGGCTTTCTACTGAGAAGAAAAAGTAATTTGGATCACTTTTTTGGTGGCTGAAAGTGAATTTCAGTGAGGCATTTATTGCATGGATTCATGTGAAAGCATTAAGGGCTTTTGATGTGTATTTGTTAAGTTATGGCTTGTTGGTGAACCTCCAAACAATGCTACTTTGGCTCAGTAAGAAAACAACAAAGAAAGTGAGAGAAGTATCATATGAATTATATGAGCATCTATACAGCAGTGCAACATCTATTATTGATGCTCCTATGGATAGTACAGGTTTAAACATGAATAAACAAAACTCCTACCCCTATGAGTAGTATGATTGACTGTAACTTTATGGAATTCAAGTGAAACTGGGCTCCTCCACAGACTATCCTGCTGATAGACAAGGGATGGCATACTATAGTACTCTTAACTCTAATATCCTTTGCTTGCTTCTTACCCCTTTTACAAAGTGAATTCTCCCATAGTGACCCATTTCTGAACATTTTATCTTTTTGAAGAAAACTGTATGCACTGTTACTTATTATTGATCAGGTCTGTAAATGTGTATTAAAAAGCAGGGTTTATTTATTAGCAGAATAGTTTATTTAAAGAGAAGCTTTTTCCTCATCAATATTGTGGTATGCATTAATTCCATTTGTTATCACTGTGTTCAAAGTCCTTATTTACAAAAGAATGGTGTAAACCTTTATATCATTTTGTTCACTGTATTTAGTAGACATTATTGCTTAATAGTTATTAATTTTAATGTAAAGATATGTTACAATATTTTTGTATATGCTTTCTGAATGTTTCAAAATGTAATCTATGAGCGCTGTCTATACCCACAGGAGAGAATAAAATTACTTCCCAAAAAATCCACACACACACAAAACACGCAAAAACTGCCTATATTTTACTCAGCTTCAACTTCTTTAGTCTATTTATTAATTGAAAAACCAGAAAGCTGTGTTTTATGGGTTTACTTCTTCCCAAAGGCTATAATGGTTTGAAATTATGTACCCCAGAAAAAAAACATATTCTTAAACTTAATAAATTCCCATGGAAATGAACCCCTTGCCAAGAGGAACATTTGATGTGGTTACTTTGGGTAAATGTAGTCCAATTGACCCAGGTTCTTTCTTTTTAAGCAGTTTTATGGAGATATATTCACACACCAAACATTCCATCCAAAGTAAACTTTCACCAACTCTCAGTATATGTTCAAGTTAGTTTATTAAATGCAGATTACTGGAATCCTTAGTAGAGTGTGAATGAAAGTCAGGCAGAGAGAAGTCATAAGAGCAACCAGAGCTAGAAATCAATGGAACACAGAAAAGAAAGAAGATGACTCTATGTGCAATTCAATGTGAGAGGAAAACCAAGGATGAAAGATCAATAGTGACCAGCATTAGAATGCCACAGTCTCCCAGAAGAAATCATCACCTTGATGATATCTGAATTATGGATTTTTCTTAAGCTCAAAATAGTGATCCAATAAATACCCATTATTTTATTTTTATTTTTTGATTTTTTAAGAAATCAATTTTACTGATACATATTAATAAAGCTAAATCAATCCAAAGTGTGCCATCACTTTAATTGAGTGAAATCACATAGTTGTGCACTTATCACTTCAATCACTTTTAGAGCATTTTCATTATTCCAATAATGATAATAAAAAACAAACAACAACAAAATCTCATCACTGCTCAATCTTTTCATTCCTAGGATCAAAATCATTATCCAATAATTTCCCATTTTTTAAGCCTGATATATGTATATTATTATTATCTTGGGGGAAGGATTGTGAACGACAAATTTAAAAATATGATATGACTGTCTTGAGCATGTAGGTGAAGGAGTTAAATGTGGACATATATAGAGATCTCTCCTGCTTCAGGAATGTAACCTTATCTTAGTCTGTATAAGGAGAACATCTGTGGGGACCTTTACCCCAAACATGTAACTCTGTCTTTGCTGGTTCCTCATCTTAGCTATGCATTAATTGTATGTCCCTGCTTAGCATTCCATGAATGGCAAAACTGTTCAGCACAGGAAGTTTTGCTGACTTCATGGCTTTCTTCAGAGGAGCTGGCCACTTCCCTGTGGACAGGCACTGTTGTTTCAGAATACTTTAATCACTCATGAGTTGCAAAATTGACAAGAGATATGAAGTTATAGACTCCTTTAATGAAGACAGTATCTCAGCTGCCGGTTGATGTTTCACCCAGGAGAGTACACTCTACCTGGGACTCTAATCGTCATCAGGGATTCCTGGCAGGCTGTTGAATAGGGCTTCCCAGATTCATGAAAGACCAGATTTTGAGTTTTCCCCTCATCTGATCAATGACTGTAAATATACTCTCTCTCTTTCTCCCTCTCTCCTTCTGCACTATCTAATTGGTTTATTGCATTTTATTGTGAGCAATCAATAACTGTGCTCATTTAACTATTTATTAGTATTGGATCATTTACATATCAATCATCAAATAATTTGCTAGTTTTGATTCATGTCTTGAGTCTCTACACTTTCCTTAACAAAACAAAGCCAAAGTTTTATATGGTGTATACTTTAGCAGCTAGGAAAATAAAACAAAGCCCAATGAACCCCAAAATGGATACAATAAAAGAAAACACACACCCAGATACCTAGTATTCAAATTGTGAATGCCAAGAGAAAAATGTCACCTTATATGCAAAGGAATTTCAATAGAATTAAGTTTTGTTTTCTCATCAGAAACCATGAAGCCAAAAAAGCATTGGGACAAATATATAAAGTACTGAAAGAAAAAAATTGCCTACTGTGGTGGTATGGAGCTATTTACCACATAAAAGCATGTTTTTAAAAGTAATCCATTCATGTGGGTATGAACATATTGTAAAAATGACCTATTGATGAGGTTACCTCAGTTAAGGTGTGGCCCACCACAACAGGATAGGTCATTTTTTAATCTTTTATTTTTAAAGGAGCTTTAGATTACATAATTATTAAATGAAAATATAGGGAATTCCCAAATGCCCCACCCCCTACCACTCTCACACTTTTACACATTAACAACATCCTTCATTAGTATGGTACATTTGTTACAAGTGATGAACACATATTGAAGCATTGCTATTAACCATGGACTATAGTCTACATTATAGTTAACACTCTGTCCTGCACAATATTGCAAGTTATGACAAAATATATATTGACCTGTATCCTTCATTGTAATGTTATGCAGGACAATTCCAATGTCTTAATCTTATTACTGGAGTCCTTTATAAGAGGAATGAAATTCACACAGAGAGAGTCATGAGAAGCAAAAGCTCAAGGTAAGTGGATGAAGAAGAGAAGACAGAGGTCAGGAGAGACCTCCATGTGCCTCAATAGATATAATGAATAGCTGGGCAGATGTAAACAAAGATGTTATTACTGAGCTTTAATTTCAGGTGAAGAAAATCTCTGAAGAAGCACCCACATGATATGAAGCTACAGGAAATATAAAGTCAAATCTAAGTTTATAGGTAGTGTTAATATTATCCAAACCAGCATAAAAGCTTTCATGTATTATTACAACTGAGTGTCTAGCCATGCAAAACATCAAAGACTTTTTAAAAAATAAAGGCCTACTATAAAGAAATAAAAATATCAAAATTAATACAAAAGGAATTTGAAAGAGAACAAAATTTCATCTTGTCTCATCCAGGACAACTAAAAACTGATGATAATGGACAGCCCCCATTCCAAAAAAACAGAGAGCACCTACAACTATAAGCAAAACAGGTCTTTCCTTTGGCCTCATAAAATCGAAGCTCCCTCTCCCTCTGAGGCAGAGTGGGCATCACCATATGAAAATCGCAAGTGAGAGAAATGAACAAACCTAAAGGGGGAATGCAACCATGGACAAAGTAAGCTTATTGATATGTTAGTAATGGAAGAACATGTAACACTGATATAGAGATAGCAGTTGCCAGAGGTTCAAAGGGGAGATCAGAGTACTAAATGGTTGAACTCTATGGGGGAACATTTTTTTTCATATATATGAAAATTACAAATATATTTCCAATG
>JAQZBX010093507.1:0-12251 GCA_029593785.1 Cabassous unicinctus | reverse complement strand
ATGGTAAAAAAAAAATACCAAATGTAAGCTATAGACCATAGTTAGTAGTTATAGTTTGATAATGTTCTTTCCTAATGTGTAACAAATATTCTACAATAATGCAAGGTCTTGGTGGAGGGGTGATATATGTGAATTCTGCATGTTATGCATGACTGTTCTGTAAGCTCACAACTTCTCTAATAAAAAAATTTTTGTGTGTGAGTACAAGTTGTGTTGGCAAAACTGAGCACTCACCATGTGCTGGGTAGAAGAATAGAACTGGAGGTATAGTGCAGATGTAATAGAGGTGAGATGATAAAATCCTGGCCAAGGTTTGTGGCTGTGATGAAGGAGAAGAAAGAGTAGACTCAGGAGTAATTATGAAGGAAGGACCTATTGGGCCAACTTCTCCTCTGAAGCCCTTGTTGTATTTATAATTCTTCCTTTGCATTTGTGATTATCTGATTGTCTTCTCCTCCATTGACTGTTACTCCTCTCCATTGACTCCCGGGTGCCTAGCACAGTGCCAGGAACAGAGCAGAGGCTCACTAGAAAATTTTTAAGGAGTTGATGTAAACGTAGATAAAGAGCAAGTGAATGGAGATAAAGATGCTTCTGAGATTTTGGTCATATAGAAGTCTTTTAGATATGGTGAATTTGAGGTTCCAAAGGGACATCTTAGGGGAAATTTTTCAAGTGATTTTTTTTTAAACAGTGGAACTGCAGCCTGGGAGAATAGTAGCACCTGGGGGAAAATGATTCCATCCTAACATATAGATTAAAGCAGGTACATCTCGTATGTGTGTGTGTGTGTGTGTGTGTGTGTGTGTGTAGTGGCAAACACATCTCAAGCATGCATGGCGATAGTGATATATTACATCTGCAGTGTGGAAAATTGACTTTGGGTAAAAAAGATATTGGGGTTTCATCCTTATTTCACATTATCACTGTTCATCCATTCCCCTCATTGGAACAAATATTCGGGACAGTAGCACGTAATCTCAGAGCAGAGAGGGGTAGCTCCTCTGACAAGCTTCATCCGCCTGCCTGTTCTCTCACACTTGCTTTATGAAACAAAATAAAACTGAACTTCCAATCCAGGCTGGGAGAGAAAAAGCATTTACGTCAAAGATGCAGCACCCCTGTGTGTTCTATATATTCATGAGGACCCCGCCTACCACCTGCCTCCCCTCAGGATATTTTGAGAGTGTTCCTTGGTCTTACTCCATAATTCATATGAAGAGCAGGTTCCTTTTTCACAGTGAGATCCTTAGTGTGAGATTTTGTTTTTCAGTCTTGCTCTTCTGAGTTTGAGGACCAAGGCAGGGTTTGGTGGCTCATGAGAGTGGAGGATTTAAGGAACGACACAAGTGCTGGACGGAGTCCCCCAAGTTCCCTTGGTAACAGCAGTGAAGAGATAGGGGAACATTGTATAAACTAAGCTGCGTTAGCCAGAAAAGGAGCAGAAATGTTGCTTCCTTACGGTTAACTGTTTCTCTCCCAGTAATGAGAAAAGTAGATGATGTATGTCCCCCGCTCCCCTTCATGTTTCTCCCTGAATTCCTGGAAATAGTAACTGACTCTGAGTCACATGGATCTCAGAGGAAGCTAAATCATCCAGGTTAGCAAATAGGGAATGTGTTTAAAGAAGGGAAAATTCAGGTAGTGAATGTTTGTGGCTTTGAGTTTCCCAACAGCCTTTATTTTGGCAACTGAACCTCTGCCTTCCCTGGGGCAATCATGCCTCTCGCAGTCTCTGTCCATGTGGTTCAATGGGGCAAACCCAGGCCTCGGCTTCCAGGCTGGGCATATGGCCCAGGCCTGCCCACTGCACGCTGTGGCCACAGAGGTTGGTTTAGGGATTGGCACAGACCTCACAAGTCAACCAGAGAAAATCCTCAAAGCTGTAGCTATTGTCATTCCTGAGTAGTTACCAAAATGTATGGACCCAACCTCATAACGCAATTATATCAAAAGGGTGTCAGACATTTCTTTTAAAAACGAATTTTCCCAGCATTTTTAACAACACTAAACACAAGCTACCTTGTATGGAAATTATTCCCCTCACTGGACTATGGGCCCAGGAGACAAAGACTATAACTTATTTATCTTATGTTCCCAGATGGGCTAACACACTGCTTCACCCATGGAGGTATTAGATACAGTCACCAAAATGAATTAACCTCAGCTCTGCCCAGGCTTGAGTGATGGCATCCCCTAAAACGGGTGTGTATGAGTGAAAAAAAACAACAGCTGTTGTTCAGAGAGATTCAGTAACATACCCAAGGATTCACAGCCAATAAGTATCAGAGCTCTCAACTGCCACACTGGAATTCATGCATACGGTGGAGGAGGGGCTGCTAGCTCAGGCTTCAAACTTCATGGATATATTCTGAAACAGATAGCTTTATGGAAACCGTTACTTCATTTGCTGAAGCCCTTCATGAGACATCTCCTTCAACATAAAGGCTAAATGCTTTGCTTTCCCAAGGAAGGGGTCATTTTCTCCTAGTAGATAATAGCACCTGTGTAAATGATTCTATTCCCCTCTTCTTGACCACCAGGAAGCCCTGGGGAAAATTTATTGCTCAGTTATTGTAACTGTGTAAGACCACTTTGGTTTGTTCATCTTCATTCTATACCTTCTAATTTACGTTTCTCTGGCTCTGGCAGTCCATTTTAAATTTGTATTTTATTATATGTATTTCCTATACATTGTTTGTGAAACAATGTAGAAGGTATTAAGCCAATCTTGGTTCAAATAATAAAATTTACAAAGTGCAAGGAAGCCTGAGACAATAGTGCTAAGTGAATAGAACTCAGGGCTGTTTGCTTGGCTTTTATAATGTGGAATGCTTTGTTTTCCTAAAACATTACTGGTGCTCTGAAGATGGTCCTGGTGGTGAGAGCTCTTTGCTGGGCTTCTGTTCCAAGGACCAATGAATTCAGTAAACTGGTTCCCTTCTCTAATATGGTAGTAGCATGCTCACTGCTCAATCCTATTTGTATTAATCAGTTCATGTCTGAAATATTTTTGAATTTGAAAAGTTCTGAGTCAAGTGCTCAGCAGTCCTTCCTATCCTAGTTGCAGTGCTAATCCTTGCCTTTGTCAATCATTTAGAAGTCTGCTAAAGTGACTAGAAAAATAGATAAAGTCAAGCATCACCAAAGAGGTACCCAACCTGGGCATCTGAATATGACTCAGAGACACCAAACAAGGGACATAGAAACAGGTCGGGGGGCGAGTGTCTAGGACTTTCAGGGACACCAGACCATCAAGCCTTCCAGGAGAGTTTACGGAAGCATCTGCAAGGTTAAGCCAGGAAGTCTGGGGGCGGCTTCCCAGAGAGGGAAGTGCCTTCCTTGGGACTGCTGCCATAGAGCTGAAATGCTACATGACCCAGGGCCAGGGAGGCAGATTGAAGACCAGGGAGTAGACTCTGAAAAGGACCAAGAATCCATCGACTCGACTCAACTCAAAGACCTTCAGCCACACAGGTGAGGACAGGCCTTGGGGCTTTGGGTCCTGGTGAACTATGTTAGTCAGGTCAAGATGTGGCTCAACAATGATTGCACTACAATGAAGAATCCAAGTTCACAAAATCTCTTCACTGCTTTTGCTTCTGTTTCCTCCCAGGCTTTGCCAACCTTGTCATTGCAAAAGACTAATAAAAGAATAAAGCCAACGTGGTCAATTGCTGAGTTGTAATCAAACAGTTGCTGAGACTTTGCAATTTTAGTGCTTGAAAAATACAAGGCCTACCAAACCTCAGCTGAATAATTGGCCAGAAAATTACATCTCAGAAGGGCAGGAAATCAATGTTTCCCTTCAGCTCTATGCGGGTGTGGTGAGGTAAGAGTGGGGTGGGGGGCGTCCATGAGCTAGACAAGGGGTCACAAGTCCTGCCAGCTCTGCAAGAATCTCCTGCTCCTCTGGGTTGGTTTACCCAACACACATTCAACCCTTCTTTGCTCGCCGCATGCTCTTTCACGACATTCCCCAGAAGACAGCTCACTTTCAGTCTTCCCTTTGAGAATCACCACCTTTGTGACCCTCACACTTTAGATAGGTCCAGTAATTGTTCAGCCTGACAGATAACCCAGCCTCCTGGTTTTCTTAAAATAATGGAAGAACATTTGCTCTCTGGAAACATAAGGCTGCATCCAAATTTAAAAAAAGAAAAATACGAGAGGAAAGCATTCAAACAAAACTCTTGGAATTGGGATCCTGTGGTAACAGACCGAATAAAGGAAAACAGGAAAGCAATTGCAATATTAAAAATAGATGACTTCCTCCGTGTAAATTCTTCACTGACCTTGTTGATTGGATTGTGGTCAATATTTGCTGGCCTGCTACCTCCTGACTTCGTGAGAGTTCATACCATGGGACAGTTCTCAGGGCTCAGAAACCCCACCCTTCACCCCCGATTTTAAAAAAGCATTTGTTTATAAGTCTGCCTATTGGTGTGAAAGCTTTTCTTCTCAGACCTTGATGCCTATCGGAGATCAATTCCTTATCTCCTGTTTCGTTCCTATGTTTCCAGGGAGAATTTACTGAATACTGAGACTATCTCAGAGGACCTAGGGTAGAAAGGTACCCACACTTAATGCAGTGCAGCTTGATGAGGCCAGCTCCTGCTCCCAATGTAGCCTGAAGGTAATAAAGGAGAAATTGATGCATCATCCTGCTGAGAGACCGTTCATTCATTCAACAAATATTTAATGAGTGCCTACCATGTGTCAGGAACTGCTCTTCACTTTTGGGATACATCCCTGCCCTCAATGAGCTTATATTCTCTTTGGATAGAACAAAAAAGAAATCAGTAAGCATAGTAAATGAGTAAATTACACAGTATTTTAGAAGATAGGTGTATAGAAAAAGGGAAAAGCAAAGTAGGGTAAAGGGGATTGGACAGGTTGGATGGTATTAATTTAGATGGTAAGAAGATAATAGTTGAACAAAGACTTGATGTGAGGGAAATCGCTAGGCAGATATCTCTGAAGAAATTATCCAGGCAGACACAGCAGCTCGAGCAAAGGCCCTGAGGCAAGACCGTTATGAATAGTCAACAATAAGATTTGGTATCCTTCTCTTCCCCTGCCAGAGAGCCTCACACAAGACAATTATTTTCCGTGGCCAGCAAAGGGGATGGCTTTGAAGCAGAGGGAGCATGCTGAAAGTGGCTTTAACAAAGACAATTCTCTAGAATTGGAGTGAGCAGAACTGAAGGGGGAGGTAAGCAGTTTAAAAAAATGAGCAGCTTCCAAGATTCCACTTGTTGCATGGAGATTGGAGCCAGGAATCCAAAGGGCATGCCTGAGACAAACTAGCAGGAAAGAAGAAACTCCAGTCGTAATGCTTTGATTTCCCACCCAGTTTAGAGTATGACTCAGTGCCTTCTGAAGCACTTGTGGAATTTGGACTGGGATCACAGAATTTTAGGACTTCATTGTTCCTTCCTGGCCATGCTTGTTCCCTAATCCCTAAATCTTCTTTGGATTGCTTTGGTTACTAAAGTCCTCAATCATTTTCTGTTCTCAGCAGAGATATTGATATTGGACCTAGCCAAGGGATGATCAACACTTAGAAGGACTTCTCCTGCTCCTCTCTCCACCATTGCTGGAATATTTACTGAAATCTGAGATCCTGGGGTGAAGTCACACCCCAGGTTCAGAGAGGCCTGGGAGAGGCATCAAAACCATTTGATTTTTCCTCATAGCCATTAGGGCTCTATTCTATAGGAACTGGTGGAGCTAGAAGTACGTGGATTTAAAACCCTCATGGATTCCCATTGTTCTTAAGAGAAAATCAACACTCTAGCAGCTTTCATGCTTCTACAGACATATCTTTCCAAGTCTTCCTCCCTGCAAACTGAACACTTTGTCATTTGTCTGAGGGATCTCACTCTCAGTTGCCTCCAGGTATATGCACCTGGTATTCTGGAACAGTCTTCCAGCCACCTCTTTACTTGGCTAAGCCTATTCATCCTCCAAGTCCCAACACAGTTATTCCTCAGGAAAGATTTCCTAACTCCCTAAACTAGGTTCAGTCACTGTGTTTCCAGAACTTAGCATGGATTTGGAACAAAGTAAATGCTTAATAAATAATGATGCTTTATAAATGCATTTGATGAAAGAATGTATGAGTGAACAAATGAACAGAAAGAGACACTGATATCAATGTGGACTTTTTTTTTTAACTGAGCTCTATCTCTGAAGGGCAAAAGTCAGTACCACAAAAAGAAGGAGAAGAGAATAAAGGAAAATAAATTCTTTGACATCTGATGTGCTTTTGCTTAAGGCGATACTTAGGCCAGGTCAACCAGATCATTCACCCCCAGAAAGCAATGGGCATTTGTTCTATGGTATTCATCCCCTGGCTTCGTGTGTAAGAGCAACATTAGCCATGTTAGCTCAGACTGTGAAAATGAGCCGGATCCCCGCAGGCAGAAGGGGTAAAAAAGGGCACAGCCAGGAAAACTAAGCACATAGGAAACATCCAGTTTTGAGGGGTGAAAAAGCTAAATTACAGGAACATAATTCCAACTCTTTGCTCTGTCTTGATCCATTGGGAGTGACCTGGGGCAAGTCACTTAACCTTTTGAATTACACTTTCCTTGTCCAAAAAATAAATCGTGGGGACATTGGAAGAAAGAAAATAACATTAGCCAAGTTTATATAGTTTATATAGTTAATAGTGGTATTATTAATGAGCCCCAATGCTCTCCCCCAGCTGTTCCCCAGTATGATTTTATTAGTCCCACTGCTGTTTCCTGATTTGTTTCCATTCAGGAAGCTTTGAAATAATGGTTAGCAGAGGGGCACATTGCAAAAATAAAAATGCTCATTCTTTTAACTTTTCCATCTACTTTAATCCCACTGCCCATCCTTCCTCTCTCCCCAGCTTCAGCTGGAGTTCTGCCATTCCTGTGATCAATCACACACTGGGGAGAACCTTATTCATGGCAGGGTGAGTGGGATGCAGGGGGAGTTCTGGCCCAGCATAACTGTTGAGTGTGATGTCCTTTTGTGGAGTCCTCAAAAACAGAAGTGAGGAAACAGGCCGTCATTTATCATGTGCGTTTGTAATGGATGCTGATAATGCAAAACAGCCAGGCAGCAACTGAGGTCGCTCCAGTGAAGTACCGAGTCAGCTGTTGGGCTCCAAGTCGGGAAGGGAGTTTCCCGGTGTGACCTGCCCTTCTGCCAGAGATCTCCCCACAATCGCAACTGTCCACTTGCTGGCGGGGCTTGCCATTTACCCTCTGGAAGGCACGCAGCCTCTTGCCTTATATGGCCTCTAGGGGGAGCTCAATACTGCTCCTTTCATTCCAACCCACACTGCCTCCCACCCCCACCCCAAGAAGTCAGGCACACAATTAGATGTAGGTGCCAGAGGGTGAAATTTTTGGCGTGATGGTGGCTTCTTGGTTCTTGAACCAATCATTGTACCAAGGGAAATGTAACATTTTGGTTGCCCAGGCTTAGGTCACCTGCCCACGCTTGGTTGGGGGTAAGGTAACATAAGCTACATCCAAACCACAAAGAACTATGTTTCCAGAAGTTGCTAAGCTAAAAGAAGGGCACTGCTGAAATAAAGTAGACTGGCCCAGACTCTCAAACTACTCAGCCACACTCTCTTCTTTTGCCCTTTACTGTTCTTCTCAACATCCTGGTGGTCTCCATATTGCTAAGTCCAGGAATAATTTCTCAGACCTCATCTGACTTGACCCATCAGCAACATTTGACACAATTGGCAACTTTCTTCTCCTTGAAACCCTTTCTCTTCTCGGTTTCTAGGGTACTAAATTCACTTGGTTCTCCTCCTACCTCACTGGCCATTCCTCAGATTCTTTTTTTGGTTCTCCTCATCCCTCCAATCTCTGACTGTTCAGTGGCCAGGGCTCAGTACTTGGACCTCTTCTTTTCCACCAATGCTCACTCTCTAGGCAACCTCATCCAGTTCATGGCTTTAATACCATCCATGTGCTGTAACTCCAGCATGTGTGTGCGTTTAGCCTAAATCTCTCTCCACTCCAGAGTCTGTATCTATCTGCCTATCTGACATTTCTAACTAAATGTCTAACAGGAACCTCAAACCTATCACATCCAAAACTGAGCCCCTGATAGCTCTCCCTCCACCACCACCACCACCAAGAAAAGAGCTCATCACATAACCTAGTCACTCACCAAAAATATATAATTTCTGTCTGTGACTCCTCTTACACTTCACATCTTGTCCATCAGCAAACTCTGTAAGACCTGCTGCCAAAATATATCCAAAATTTAATACCACCTCCACTGTTACCAACTTACTCTAAGCTCCTAACAGATATCCCTGCCTTTTGCCTTTTCCTCCTACCCCACTCCTACCCTCACCCTATTCCCAGCACACTAGCCCCTCTGATCCTGTTAAAACGTTAGTCAGATTACATCAGCCTTCTGCTCCAAAACCTTAGTGGCTTCAGAGGCAAAGCAAAGTCCTTACCATGACCTGTGTGGGCCTAGACGGTCTGCTCCTCACTTACTCCTCACTCTGCCTTTATGTCCCACTGCTTGGCCCTTTCCTCACCTTGCTTCAGCCACTGGGCCTCCTTCCTTAGACATTCCACCTCAAGGCCTTTGCACTTGCTCTTCCTTCTCCCTGGAAAGCTCCTCCTCTAAATAGCTGTATGGTTCCCCCCTCACTTTCTTCAAAACTTTACTCAAAAATCACCAAGGAGGATTTCCATGGAAACCATATCTAAAGTTCATCACACATACCCCCATTCCTGTCCCTTTCCCTTTCTGATTTGTTCTCTTTTTAATGTATCACTATGTAACATTCTATATATCTTTAAACATTTTATCTTGTGCATTGTCTGTTTTCTCCCACTAGACTACAAGCTCCATGAGGACAGGGATATTTTGTTTGTTTTGGTCATTAATATACCCTTCGATCTCAATTCTTTCATATGAGAAAAGAAAGGCAAAGAAAATAGCATAAGCATAATTTACCACTGAGGTTTGAGTCCCTTGAAACCTATGCTCTATATTTGGGCTTGACATATGATTAAATTCAGCCATCAGGCAGGATGATTTTCCCAGTCCCAGGGCCCATTCTTGGTAGAGAGAAAGTCAGGAAGATTTTCTAATCATGTCATTAACAAGCTCAAAAGTTTTCAATAGCTTCCCATTGCCTTAAGGAGTCAAGTTCATCCCTCCATAATCTGTGGCATTCCGAGGATGTCTTCTATATCAGCACCAAATATGTTCTCTCCAGCTAAACTTGTCTATCCACTATTTCCCCAAGTTGCTGTGAACTTCTATTCCTTCAAATTCTTTCTCTTGCCTTTCCCTCATTCAAAACACCCTCCTTCATCCCTCTTTCCATCTATCCAAACACACTCCATTCCTCAAGACCTCTTCCCTTTTCCACCTGTCAAAATTCAACTCATTCTTTCAACTCAAATGGCAGCTCAATTACAGTCTTCCCAGAACACCTTAGATGGAATGAAATGTTCTCTATCTTGTGATTTCACGGTATTTTGTTTCTAACTTTATTTTAGCACACTTCACAGTCGTGATATTGGTATGTTAATTATGTATATATTGATCTTTCTAAATAGATATTGGTTCTATAAGGGGAGGGCTTGTCTTCATCTTTCTATTCCTTACAGTGGTTTGAATTCAACTCAGTTCAATACAATGTCTCAGGGAAGCGGGTGTGGCTCAGTGGATAGAGCTCCTGTTTACCATATGGGAGGCCCCGGGTTCGCCAGCCCACACAGCGCGATGAGCTGATACAGCGGGACCTCACAGCAAGGGGGAGATAAGCAGACATGGAGAGGACACAGCAAGCACAAACAGCAAGGGGGGGATTAATAAATAAATAAATAAATCTTAAAAAACAAAAAAATACAATGTCGCAGTTGAATTGTGGTTATACTTTGTATATGTAGAAATAAATCAGTGAAATTTTGTAAAGTGTCTAGAATTCCCTATAATGAATTTAATTCATCTGCATCTTCAAATTAAGAAAAAGCATAAATGATACACATACATTGCTTAATAAAATTAAAGTATATATATTAAGCAACTAGAAATGAATCCAGCTCTTACATGCTTTGCCCAACAAAGTCAAGTGGACTGTAAATGAAGGATTGTTAATTATTATTAATTTATAAATTATTATAATTATTATAACAACAATAGCACACATTTACAGAGTAGAGACACTGTTCCATGTGTTTTACAAGTTAATGCATTTAATCCTCACCTAATCCTAAGAGATAGGTACTATTATCATGCCCATTTTACAGAGAGGTACTTGCCCAAGGTAACTAGTTAGTGGCAGGACCTGGGTTTGAATCAATGCACTCACCTCCAGAATCTGTGCTCTGAACCCCTCACTTTACTACCTTATTATACTATATGCTACATACCATATGATTCTTTGCTTTGTATCTTAAGATTTCAACTTTCCTCAGCCTCCCAATCATATATTTTTATGATTTGGGATCCAGGATGCATTTGTTCATTTGAACTAGTTTCTGGTTTTAGTGTGGGAATACAAGATATATCAGTTGTAGTCTATTATTGTCTACTTCATAAAAAATGTTTTGAAACTCTGCCCGTTAACCTTTAACCTCAAGGCCCGTGCATAGTTTCCGTATTCATTAAATTATTAACTCACTTACCAGAGATATTTTATGAGTTCTTGGCTCAGCCTGAACCTGCCTGGCCTAGTTGAAAGACTAAGAAGTTTCAGGAATGATCTTCCCGACCTTCTCCTGAGACACAGCTCTGGCTGCCCCATTTGTCCTCCCTTTCCTAGTCATTTCCATATGTTATTCTCCCACCCCCACCTCACTCCCTTCTCTAGGAGGTACTATTGCATCTGGTCCTCATTGTGGTGATTATTTGACTTTGCAGTTACTTTTATTAATGTTTAATCAGGTGTGCAGGTAAAAGATGAAAAGTGAAGTTCGCATGTTTCTAAATATTTATTCAGAAAACAAATTCAACAATATTCAATCTAGCCTCTTGACTTCCCCAGGGACCTTGGCATCAACATCCTCTTGCTCTACAGCAGCCTGGTGCACTCAGTCCTTGAAGGTGAGTCCTGGAACTACAGCCTAATATCCATGAAATTAATTGTTTCTTCACTCTTAGTAGGGTCCTTGCCCTCCACTCTGGATAAACAGGCACAGAAGTGGTTTATGTGCCTAGCTTGTTTTCCTTCTGAAAGATGATCCTTAAAGTAACTTCAGAAAGCAGAAGGGCAACTCTAGAGATAAAAAGGAAATCATGATTATGTAAAGAAGCCTTTCAGTAAGCTAAGAGGCTGTTCATAAAAGTTGTAAAATAATCTTCCACCAGTTGTTAAAGTAAATATTTGAGACCAATAGAACTTTATAAGGAAAGATGACTGTGCCTCTAAAGTAAGTGCCTTGTGTCATTTTCCCAAAGATGGTTAAAATGAAACAAAGGGTTCTGAGTAGTTTGATATGGGCCATGTTGGGGTGTAAAACTCTGAGTAACTCTTGGAAGGGACAGATGATGATCAGATGATGGCATGGATGAGAAAGTTTGTGGTAATGGCTCATTTTCTTCAAAAGGTAACAAGGATGGCCAAGAGACAATGGCCCTTCCGTTTTGCCTTGGTAAAACTCCAACACGTAAGTTTTACCTTTAAGGTATTTTTGTAGTCCAAAAGGTAAGAGATTGTGGATCAGCTTTCTCAAATGCATTCAGTACCTTTGATCCCAAACTAGCAATGACAAAAGGAAGGATCCACACAGTGTAAGAATCTGGCCTGGAGAAGCTGGATGGAAAACCATAACAACTGCTAAAACTCATCTAAGATAGTTGTGAAGATTATTTTTTCCATTGTGGCCTTAACCAAGCTATGACCACAAATGTTTTTGTGGACAGAGCCATATCTCTTTCATGCACTTGAACATCTCAAAAAAAAATGGCCACTGTCCTTTACAAAAGATTAGAGGAATCTACATATTCCCCAGGCCAAGGATGACTGATAGGATTATAAGTTCAATCACTGACTACAGTGGGTAAATAAAGCAGCAATTTGAGATCACAAACCCCAAAGAGATGAATGAGATAGATGAGACCTCCAAGGGCAGAAAGAGAAACAGAACCAGTAGCAATCTCCATCCATAGTGCCCAGAAAAGCAAAGTTGTGTCAGACAAGATGCAGATATCAGAGGATTTGACTGCAGATTGCAAGGGCCACATAAAAAGGAGGGAACCCAGTTGTTTTGTTGAAGAAT
>JAQZBX010093506.1:0-12143 GCA_029593785.1 Cabassous unicinctus | reverse complement strand
ATAAATAGATGGCTCATGTTTTTGTATCCATTCTATTAGTATATGTCTTTCAATTGAGGAGTTTAATCCATTAACATTCAGTGTTTCTACTATAAAGGCCTTACTTACTTTGTCCATTTTGTCCCTTGACTTTTTGTTGTCATATTTTACTATTGTCTGCCTTTTAGCCCTTTCAATTTCTTTTACTTATGTTCTTCATCTGTATACTCTTCTCTAGGGCTCTGTCTTGTCTTTTATTATGAGGCTATAATAGACACTTTAATATCTCTTGTAGATTTAGTCTTTTGGTAACATACTCTCAGTTATTGTTTTTGTGCAAAGAATTTAAACTCACCTTTATTTTTGAGGAGAGTTTTGCCAGATAAGTAATTCTTGGCTGTCATTTTTTTTTTTTTTTGCAGTACCTTAAATATATCATGCCACTGCCTTCTTTCCTCCATGGTTTCTGAAGAAAGATCAGGCACTTAGCCTTATTAAGCCTCCCTTGTAAGTAATATGTTGCTTTTCTCTTGCTGCTCTCAAAATCCTCTCTTTACCTTTAGCCTATGACAATCAGAATAGTAGATGTATCAGAGTAGGTCCATTAGGATTTACTCTGTTTGGGGTATGTTGTCCTTCTTGAATATTGCTATTCATGTCTTTCATGAGGTTTGGAAAACTTTCAGTCATTATTTCCTCAAATATTCTTTCTACTCCTTTTCTAGTTTCTTCTCCTTTGGGACACCTATAACATGTATGTTTGTGCATTTCATGTTGTCATTCTGTTCCCTGAGATCTTGTCCAATTTTTTTTGCATTATTTTCTCTGTCACTTCTCCTATCTTTTCAATTTCAAATGCCCTATCTTCAAATTCACTTATTCATTCTTCTAACATTTCAAACCTGCTGTTATATGCCTCTAACATATTTTTTAAATATAGAACATGAATTTGCATGTCGTCTTTGCACAAAAGCCATGATAATCTTCTCTGTATTGTTCCAATTTTAGTATATGTTCTGCCAAAGCAAGCACTTTAATGTATTTTTTTTCACCATCTAAGTAACTTTTATTTATACTTTCAGCCAATTTCCAGAAGAAAGTACATTTTAAAACACTGCTTTTCTTGAAACATCATAGCACTGCTTAAAAAACATGCAAAGGCTCTTCTCTGGGCGTTACATGTCATGAAGCAAGAAGAGAGAACCCTGGGCAAGGCCAGGAAACTCCTCCCCATCCTTTCTTAGGCCCTAACTGTCCCTGGTATTGGCCTCTGTTTGCCCCTGGTGATCATGAACACCTCCTGCAGACCAGCTCACTCCTGCTTCCTGAGGAGAGTTTTTGTCTGGAGGAAAAATAAGAGCCAATCATCTCATCCTCAAGGAAAACTGAGAAAGAAGTAGTGAGATAAAAGTAAAACCTGAGGAATCATACTGCATTGGAGAGTCCAGAAACAGACACTAGGTTCTATGAGATTGTTGAATAATCACTTTTATTCAGCATCAAGAATCAATGAGGAAATGAACTCTTCCAATTGCTTATGGAGTATGGGAAAGGAGATCATTATTTTGTGGAGTTAGAAAAGAAAGTGAGCACAGAGGTGAAGGATATTTGAAGATTGAAAATCATTGGAATGGCTTCCAGAAAGTGTAAATAAAGCTTCTGATGGTTGAGGAGCTTGGAGTTTTGGTGTGTGGAAAATGAAACACTGAGCCATGTGAGTGAGATGATTCAGGACTGGAAAGACATCCCATGCAAGGTGTGCTGGCTCAGAATATTGCCAAGAGAGTAGTGATTCCCTCAGAATAATTTTCTTTCCAGTTTTCTCAGTACCATCAATACCTGTGATGGATGTTTAAAAGGTTAGACTGTGGTTCCAATGTTCATTTAACAATTGAAATATTCTGGGAAGTTAGAGATAATTGCAGATCTAACATATACCTGGGATAATGAGGTAAAAGCAGTGATGTCACCCAGAATCCAAGAAACATGGGTCTGTTCTTGGAGACAGGGAATGGGTTCTCAGCAATGATGTCCTGGTAAAGGAAGCTCCATAAGGGTCTGGCATTTCCAGGATGGAGTTGGTACATCAGTATATATTGAGTACATAAATTTTCCTTCTCCTTATTCAGATTGATAAATGAGACAAGGATGGGAGAGTCCTAGTCATGATGTCCCTGTGCCAGCCTCATGGCCCTTCAGTCCAGTACCATATGTCTGAGCACCCTAAGGGTTGCCCAGTTGATCAATTGCCCAGTGGTTTCCCATGGTGTTGAGGTTATAAATCAGAAATTTCCCAGAAGTCAATGGGACAGGAAACTGTCTCAGTTTATCTTTAGTTTAGGTCTACTCTGAGTGATATGCACTAGACACTTAATGTGGTTATTCAAGCCCTGCTTAAGGAAAGTCCACCTTTTAGTGATGTGATCTGGGCTGTGGCTGAGTGAACTAGGTGCTGATAGGCAAGATAGGACCTGAATGACATGAGGTGTGCTCTATTGAGGTGAGTATTTTTTTTTTATTGTGGATAAAAATCAAATTTTTCACAATACATACCAATATTTGTAAAATGATATATAAATACATATGCATATATTTGCATTTGCTTACATAAATGTTATTATATATCTATATGTATATATATATTTAAAGGTGCTTAGATTACCTAATATTACTCAGAAATTACAGGGATTCCCATGTTCCCCACCTCCCACACCTCCCACAACATCCCCCACCAACATCCTTCATCAGTGTGGCACATCACCCGCAACAGATATACACATCCTGGGGCCTTGTCACCAATCATAAACCACAGTTCACATCATAGGCCACACTCTCTCCCACACAGTTCTGCATGGTATATGCTGATGCAAAATGGCCTACATCCGTTGTCGCAACGCCACTGAGGAAAACCTCCAAGTCCCAAAAAAGCCCGTGTATTTCAACTTCTCCTCCCCTCCCTGCCCCCAAAATGCCCAGTGGCCACTGGCTCCACCTCACTGCTACAATTTCTTCCTTTGCTTGAATCACAATATATTAACTTCTCATGCTGGCTGGCAACTCAGTCATCATCTGGTCTGCTGTCTGGACTCCAAACTCCACATGCCTATGTATTTCTTCCTCACAAA
Organism: Cabassous unicinctus; assembly: GCA_029593785.1. NCBI lineage: Eukaryota > Metazoa > Chordata > Mammalia > Cingulata > Chlamyphoridae > Cabassous > Cabassous unicinctus. Next base: position 9,039 of record JAQZBX010093506.1, on the reverse strand, counting down.
TCTCTCCTTGCTTGACCTTTGCTTTATGACCAGCATTGCCTCCCCAGCTACTGTGGAACCTGAAGGGACCATCCAAGACCATCACATCCACTGGCTGTGCAGTACAGCTCTTTGTGTTGCTCTCGCTGGGCTCCACTTACAGTGTTCTCCTTACTGTCATGGCATTTGATTGCTATGCAGCTGTTTGCAGTCCTCTCAATTACACTACTGTCATGCACCCTTCATTTTGCAAGGCCTTAGCAGGAAGAGCGTGGCTTAGTGGAGTGGGAAACAGTCTCATCCAGAGTACCATCATTCTTCAGCTTTTCCAATGTGGGCATTGCCATCTCCACAGCTTCTTCTGTGAGATGCCTGCCATGATCAAGCTGGCATGTGTTGACATCCACGCAAATGAAGTCCAGCTCTTCATGGCCACCCTAGTTCTGCTCCTTCTTCTGATGGCCTTGATATTGGTCTCCTATTGACTTATTGTTCAAGCAGTGGTAAAAATTAAGCCAGCCCAAGCTTGGCGCAAGGCCCTGGGGCCCTGCAGTTCCCATCTAACAGTCATGTCCCTATTCTTTGGGCCCAGCTTGGCCATCTACATCCAACCTAAGTGATCCTATGGACACATCCATGGTGAATTCTTTGCCCTTCTTTACAGAGTCATGACTCCCACCCTCAATCCCCTCATATACACTCTGAGGAATAAGGATGTGAAAGGATCCCTGAAGAGCTTGGTGAGGAGAGAGCAAAATTCCTAAGGAAAAGTCAGGAACCAGTACTTTTCTTCTAGAAATGTGCTTAAAAGACATGATGTTAAATATCTACTCCCAAGTATATTACATGAATTTCATTTACCTTTCTGACTGCTTGTACATAGATAAGGCTAAAATGATCTGAAAAATGAAACACATTCAGACACAACTTGTCCAGCTCATGGAATTTTTTGTGAGTGTGTGTTTGTGTATAACAAATTTTTCACACAACTCCTATGCCTACATAGATTATTTAAACATTTTTTGTACTCATTACCCCAGTTCTTTCAAGAAAAAGAGGGGAAAAACCAAACTTGAAAATATGTTTGGGGAAGGTTTGTATTAGTTAATCCGAGATTAAATCTAGTTGTAATGGTACTAAGGAAAATTATACATACATACATACATACATACATACATACATACACATATGTATAAAAAATGTTTTTATCAATAAACAATCATATTATCTAGGTTCATATGATCCAAAGGCTTGCTATTGAAATACCTTGTATTCAATCTTATTTGTCAGTCTATTTTCCTTCCTTGGACTTTTTGTGGAGATAATACATGAGTTCTGGAAAGAGACTACCTACGTTTGAAATTTATCTCTTATATTCACTATTTGTGAGTAACCCTTTGTTTTTTTTAATATCATTTTTTATTTTTTTTAAAGATACTTAGAATACATAAATGTTACATAAAAAATAAGGTATTCCCATATGCCCCACTCTCTATCCTTCCCAAACTTTTCCAAATTAACAATATCCTTCATTAATTTGGTACATTTGTGACAATTCATGAACACATTTTGGAGCATATCCACTAAGTGTGGATTATAGTTTACACTGTACTTTACACTCCCTCCCACATAATTTTGTAAGTCATGACAAGATACATAATGGTCTGTATCTGTCATTGCACCATCATTCAGGACAATACCCATGTTTCAAAAATATCCCCATAGTTTACCTCTTTTTCCCTCTCTTTTCCATCAGAACCTCCAGTGGCCACTGCCTCCAAATCAATGGTAAAATTCTCCATTGCTAGAATCACAGTAAGTCTATACTAGAATACCAGTAAGCCTACTCTAGTCCATCATTCATTCCCCAATCCTGAAGATTTGGGATGGTGATGCCCACACCACCTCTAATTGTCTTAGGGGTCAATTAGACCCCTAAGGGGTCTTAGATCCCATGGAGCAAATGGATAGGCCTATCTTGCTTAGTTGCAGACTCTTTCTTTTCCTTGGAATGGTCATTGTCCACCATCATCTCCTTTTTAGTTGTCCTGGGCAAGTCCAATGAACTGTAGACTAGGTGGTGCAACTCTGTTGAGATTCAGGGCCCAGCTGGTGCATGGACATCCCAAAGATTTAAGTCTCTTGGGCATACACCTATTAACTGTAGCACTAAGTATAGGTTCAAATAGAAGGGATAGAAAAGCCATGTGGAAGTAAAACACACCTGAGTCCAACTCTTTCACACTGGGTAACATAACTTCTCAAGTAGGGACCACTGGCATGGCCTCAAACTTCTGAGGTTTATGCCCTGCCTATAGTGTCTGAATGTCTCTACTATTTGAAGTAATATTTACTTTGGGAGACAATGAGATCCTGCTGAGACATGCATAAGCATATTCTCTGCAATAACTTCCCAACTTACTTTGAAGTCTCTTAGCCACATAAACTCATTTGCCTTTACACTTTCCCCCTTTTGGTGAATGTCTTTTTCCAGTTTCATTGCTAGTTTGTGTTTCTTAGTAATTCCTTGGTGCCAGGCAGGCTCATCCCTGGGAGTCATGTCCCATGCTGGAGGGAAGGTAATGCTTTACATGCTGAGTTTGACTTAGAGAAAGGCCACATTTGAACAACAAGTAAGCTCTCAGGATATAACTCTTAGGCACCCATATTGCTAGTCTAAGATTCAATTTCTAAAGAAAAGTTTCATAAGTACATTCATCAATATCAGGTGTCCATCACTTGTCCTTCCTCCTTCACTAGTCACTCCCCCTGTACTCAGGGGATTCTTGCTGTCTCATTAGAGAATATGGCAGAGTTCACTGGGATGGGAATTTGATATTATTTCAGTTATAATGTGAATCTCTACCCACTGTGACAATGCTCCATGAACACTTGAAAACATTTATATGCCGTATACATATGCCCCAGGTGAACCTCCTCCCATGCATCCCTCATCACTGACACCCTGCAGCAATGATCCTCCCCTACCATGGTTGTAATCCTTCTGTGATCCAAAACTTCTTCAAAAATGAATAAAAAATAATTCAATACAATTAATAAGAAAATGAAATAATAATGATAGTTTTAAAAATAACATATAAAGTTCATTTTTTTAATGTGGAAAAATAATAAAATAATTAGAAATATAAAATTTAAAAAAATGGCATTATGTCTTTCATCAATGTAAGGTCTCTTATCCTATAAATACAGTGTCTTTTTCTACTGTTTATTCCCCCAGTGTCTTATTATATTTCATTTTTCTTCAAAGAATCTTTAGTTTACCAAAAGTCATGTACAGAATAGAGGGGCTACTCACACACCCAAATCCTCTCCCTTGGCCCCTTACCCCTATTAGTAAGATTTTACTAGTGGATAGTAAATATGTTACAGTAGATGTATAAATATTGAAGCATTGCTGTTAATCATGGTCTATGATTTACATTATGGTTTACATTTTGGACCATACACTTTTGTAAATTTTATGAAATTCAATATGGCCTGTATCTATCATTGCAAGATCATATAGAACACTTCCATTGCCCCCAAAATGACCCATGGTCTGTCTATTCTAGTCTGACTTCTCTCTTTCCTCATGAATCTGCTTCTCCATTTATTTACTTCCCAGGGCTCCAGCATTAAAACTCCCACTGTTTCCTCTGTAATGCAATTTTCTCAGTGGGTCCCCACACTCCAGGGGCATGGGGATTTGATGTCCTGCTGATGTGGCCTAATCAAATCGGTCGTCATAATTTCATCAAGTAAAAGTGAAATCCATGAATGCAATAGAACCTAAGGCTATCACTAGCACAGAGGAACAGACCAGTTTACAAACATAATCAGTGTTTTTTCTTGTAATTTATCAATAATATCAAACTGCCACACTCTACCCTCTGAATTCCACAAGGACATTACAATATTCAAAAAACAATAAATCAGTAACAATGCTAAGTCCAATATCATATAACAATCAGTTTAAAGTAATAGTTTCTCTTGGGGTAAAGTACCATCTGGCTGTAGACCTCTGAAACTTACAAAATCATTTATCTGCTTCCAATAAACAAATGGCTAGACAAAGGATAAACATTTGCATTACCATAAGGAGAAATTGGAGGGAAACATGAGTCATGGGTCTAGAATAGTTCTGAACACCTGCAGGGTATACTTCATTAGATGTCAATGTCTGAAAGTCATTCTTAAGATTGTGGTATCTTCTCCCTGAGGCCTCATGAGGACCCACCCTATCCACAGGCCTGTCCAATGGCCATTTTATTGGTACAACCCTCATCAAGCATCTTCTGGTGACCAAGCTTCAGACCTCCCCCTCCAAGTACCTTGGGGTGATGGCCACACTTTTCCTGATGCTTGGGGTAAAGTCTTAGCCCCACTAGTATTGTAAAGTGAAGACAACCTTCTCCATAAATTTGGCATCTAAGTGCAACTGTCTCAGAGCAACAAGTTGGCAACCTGGCCTTCCCTAATCCATGGGAGACAGGCCCACCCCTCTCAGACCTATGGGTTGGCATCCTTAACTTCCCTAATCCTTGTGAAATGTGCTCCACCCTCTCTGTACCCAGGGGTGGTGAAATGCTCCCTGAGAAGTAGGCAGGAACATCCACCTTCTTCAACTGCTATGGCAAACTCACCCTCTCTGTACACATTGGTGGGGTTCCTCTCTTTGCCCAAAACAACATCTTAATTCCATATCTCAGCTTTCATGGATTTCCTCTTAAAGTGGTGTTTTCTTTCATATCTCCCCTACATGTCCTTTTTAGTCCAAGTTGACAGTGATTTTGCTCATGCAGCTCTTTCAAAAAGCATGTTGGTTTACCATGCAAGAAGCAGGGGTCCATGTCATCAAACAGTAAGACTTTCCACCACTCTTTCCTAGATAATTGCATTTTCAAACCTGATTTACAAGTTCCAAGTTTATTTAAGTCCTCAAATGGGGCACTATCATCTGGGGGCTTTATTTCCAGAGGCTTGGAATTTCCAGAATCAGTTTCTGTTTCCTTTGGGCCCAACAGTTCATTTCTCAGCTTATCTTTCTCATCTAGCATTTTACTCTAAGCTGCAAGGAGAAGCCAAGTTGCATTCTCTGAGCTTACTTTGGAAAGTTCAGCTAAATCCTCAGGAACACCATTTTCAATATCTGCCTTCCATAAAAGACCAGGATTTAATCTTGCTAAGTTCTCTGCAACTTTAAAACACAGATCGCCTTTCCTCCAGTTTCCAATAACAGTTTCATCATTTACTTCTAAAGACTCATAAAATGTCTCTTTAAGGAAATGAATGTAGCTCAAGTGATTGGGCTCCCATCTACCATATAGGAGGCCCAATGTTTGATTCCTGGGTCTCCTGGTGAAAGGCAAGGTGGCCCATAATGTGATGTGGCCCTAGTGGAGAGCTGACCTATGTAGAGTGCTGGCGCAGATGGAATTCCTGCTGGTGCAGGAGTGCTGGCCCATGCAGACAGCTGGTGCAGCAAGATGACACAACAAAAAGAGACAGAGAGGAGAGACAATAAGTGTTGCAGCAGACCAAGGAGCTGAGGTGGCACATGAGATTGAGTACCTCTCTCCCACTCCAAAAGGCCCCAGGATCAGTTCCTGGTGCTGCCTAAAGAGAAGATAAGCAGACACAGAAGAATACACAGAGAGCATGCAGCAAGCACAAAACAACAAGATGGGGGAAGAAAAAAATTTAAAAATCTTTTTAAAAAAAGTCTTTTCAAAGGAATCTAGGCCTTTTCCATCAAGTACTTGACAATTACTCCAAAAAATACCCCTTACCCATTTATTAAACCTTTCCAACATTTTGGTAATTACAAAAGCATAAGCCCACTCTCTGATATCAAATACTGTATTAGTCAACCTAATGGGTGCTGATGCAAAATACCAGAAATCTGTTAGCTTTTATAAAGGGTATTTATTTGGGGTAAAAGCTTACAGCCACCAAGCCATTATGTGTAAGCTACTTCCTTCACCAAAGACTGTTGCAATTTGTTGGAGCAAAATGGCTGCCAAAGCCTCCAAGCATTCAGGCTTCCTCTAACTCTTAAGGCTCCCTGGTACCAGCTTCTTCCCAAATCAGTGGTAGGCTGGGATAAGTCTCATCTCTCTCCCAGGGCTCATTGGTCTCTGGGCTCAGCTGCTGTGCTCTCTCCACAAGGCCAGCTGCAAACTATCATGCGTACAGGTAGTCTCTCATCCTCGGGCCACTGCCATGTCTAATGCAGCCTTGCTTGAGTGATCAACCTGCTACATGGTGGCAAGTTGATTACATTGGACAACTTCCATCATGGAAGGGACAGTGATTTGTTCTAACAGGAATAGAAACATACTCTGGATGTGGGTTTCCCTTCCCTGCATTCAATGCTTTTTCCAAAACTACCAATCGTGTACTTACTAAATGTCTTATCAGCTGCCATGGGGTCCACACAGCATGGCTTCTGATCACAGAGCCCACTACACAGCAAATGATAGTGGGAACAAGCACAACACTCATGGAATTCACTGGTCTTACCATATTCCCCATCATCCTGAAGCAGCTGGATTAATAGAATTTTGGAATGTCCTTTTGAAGACTCAATTATGGTACCAACTAGGTGGCAATACCTTGCAGGGAAGCAGCAGCCTTCTCCAGGGTGCTTTGTATGTTCTAAATCAGCATCCACTCTATGGTGCTGTTTCTCACATAGCCAGGATTCATGGATGCAGGAATCAAAGGGTGGAAATGGATGTAGCACCACTTATTATTACCGCTAATGATCCCCTAGGAAAATTCTTGCTTCCTGTCCATACGACATTAAGCTCTGCTGGTCTACAAGTCTTAGTTACAAAAGGAGTAGTGCCGCCACCAGGGAGCACACAACAATTCCACTGAACTGGAAGTTAAGACTGCCACCTGGTTTCTTTGGTCTCCTGGTACCTCTGAATCAATAGGCAAAGAAGGGAATTACTGTACTGGCTGGGGTGGCTGATCCTGACAACCAAGGGGAAATAAGAGCATAGCTACACAATGGAGGGAAAGAAGAGTTTTCCTGGAATTTAGGAGATCCCCTAGGGTGTCTCTTAGTACTGCCATGCCCTGTGATTAAAGTCAATGGAAAATTATAACAACCAAATCCTGACAGGACTAACAATGACTCATAAACATCAGGAATGAAAGTTTGTGTCACTGCACCAGGCAAAGAACCACGTCTACCTGTGGATCCAGCTGAGGTCAAAGGGAAAATGGAATGGGTAGTGGAAGAAAGTAGTGGTAAGTATGAACTTTGGCCACATATCCAGTGTACTATTCAGCAAAGAGGTGCTGATGCAAAGTACCAGAAATCTGTTGCCTTTTATAAAGTGTATTTATCTGGAATAGAAGCTTATAGTCTCAAGGCCCTTAGATGTCCAACTCAAGGTTCCATGAGAGGTACTTCCTTACCCAAATTCTGTTGCCACTTGCTAATGAAAGATGGCAGGTGATGCCTACAAGGGTTCACCCTTCCTCTTTCCTCTTAAGGCTTCATGGTTCCAGCTTTTCCCAATCTCAGCTGTAGGCTTGCATATGGCTCATCTCTCTTCCTGGGGCTCATTACTTTCTGGGCTCAGATGCTATGTTCTTTTCACAAGGTCAGCTGTAGATTATCAGGCTCATCTCTCTTCCCCAGACCTCTGCCATGTCTAATGAGATATCTCCATTCTTCTGTGTTCTTCTGTGTATCTACTTCCATGCCCTTGATTGAGAATCCATTTCTCTAGCCCAAGGGGGTGGAGACTCAACCTTGCACTCCCTAATGACATGGTCAAAACAAAACTCTAATCTTGATTTAATAAAGTGAAAGTAAAACCTCTGAATTTAATACAATCAAAGGGAAATCATGCCCAGAGGAACAGACCAGTTTACAAACATAATCAATGAGCAATTAGCTCATAAAAGCTAGTGAACCAAGTCCTCAATCTTTCAGCTTGTACTTATAAAATTTATTTCTATAATGATGAAACTAAGACTAATACTAATTAATGTCTAATAGTCACCCACAGAAAACTTCCTAGTTTCTCAAATGTGGTGTCCCTCTCTAAACCAAACTCTGCAAATAGACTCATTACCTGCCCTCCTACATGAGACATAACTTCTAGGGATTAGCCTCCCTGTTATAGAGGGATTAATACCAAATGTGGATCAACAATGATTTCGGAGAAAAATCTTAACCAAAAGGGTGAAATAATAAATGAAATAAAACAAAATAGAATTTCAATGGTCAAGACATTTCAAATTAAGTCATGGCTTCATACTGGAAGTTACTCTTATGCAGGTCTCAGCCAGATATCACAAACTGCCACAATATAGAAAGCCTTCAGCAACAATGTTCCTAAAAATCCTAGGAATATACAGACACCATAAACAAGCCACATGGATACATAGAATGAGTACCCCCTTAGTAGGCTCTATCTAAAATGTCTGAAAACCTATTTCTCCAATTTGACATGGTTATATATATTCACTTACAAATCCCCTAATCATGATCTTTCTACTTCTTTTTATATTAATTAATATGATGGTAAAATTTTAATTTACTTGTTAAATAAATTCCTCAGAAACTTAAAGTCCCCAGATGGTTCCAATGCCAGTGAAGCCCTGAAACCCAGAGGTACCAGTCCCTCCAAGAATGACAACCAGGAACTCATGACTGACTTCAACTCCAGCCAAGCACTTCCATTCCTCACATCCTAACCTACACCCTTAATCAGCATGAACCTGCCAGAGTGGTCACCGTCCTGAATCCCATGAGATTGAGGAAAACTCAAGGAAGTGATTGAAACAGTGGAAACAACCCCCCCCCTTTTCTCTGCGTTTATCACAAGTTTTCTAACTCCCCTTTTCTGTCCACAAGACTGCCTGTTACAGGTAAAAACAGGGTTAGACTGACCTATAAAAATTCCTCAGCCACATTGTGCACTTTCTGCCAATATAACCTAAAGTAATCTAATGACATCTGTCCTATGAAATACCCACCCTCTCAGCATACTAAAAACATGATTTTCTGATCCTGCAATGTATGACTTAGCAATT
>JAQZBX010093505.1:0-12143 GCA_029593785.1 Cabassous unicinctus | reverse complement strand
GTAAAGTCTTGAATTTAAAGTGTATTTTGTCTTATAGTAGTATAGGTACCCCAGCTCTTCTTTGGTTACTATTTGCATGGAATATATATATTTTAACCTTTCACTTTCAATTTTTTTTGTTTTGTGTTTCAGTTGAATCACTTATAAACTGCATATATTTGTACCATACTTTTAAATCCATTCTGGAAATATCTGTCTTTTGATTGGGGAGTTTAATCCATTAACATTTGATGTTATTACTTTAAATGAAGTATTTTCTTCAGCCACTTTATCTGCTGATTTTTATATGTCATATCTTTGACTTTTGCCCATCTTTTTCCCTTTTAGTTACCTGTACTTATTTTCATCATTTCTACACTCTCTTCCAAGCAATTCTCTCCTGTAATTTCTTTTCAGCCTGCAGAATTCTCTTTAGTATTTCTTGTAGGACAGGTCTCTTGCTGGCAAATCTCAGTATGTTTATCTATAAATATATTAAGCACTCCTTCATTTTTGAAGGACAATTTTGAAAGAGTTTTTGTAGGCAGTTTTTACTTTCAGTACTGCCTTCTTGACTCCATGGTTTCTAATGGGAAATTGGTACTTAGTCTTATTGAAGATACATTGTATAAGATGAATCACTTTTTTACTTTCATGATTCTCTATCTTTGGCATTTCACATGCTCATTACTATTTGTCTTGGTTAACTTCTATTAGGATTTATTCTGCTTGGAGTATGTTGCATTTTTTGAACATGTATATTTATGTTTTTCATAAGAGTTGGGAAAGTTTAGGCCATTATTTCCTCCAATATTCTTTCTGCCCCTTTATCTTTCTCTTCTTTTTCTGGGACTCCCCCAGTGTATATGTTTGTGCACTTTCTGCTGTCATTCATTACCCTGAGACCTTATAGAGTTTTCTTTTTCCATTCTTGTATCTCTCTTCTCTGTGAATTTTCAATTGTCCTATCTTATAGGTCACTGATTTGTTTTCTTCTGTCTCTTCAAATCTTCTGGTTGTATGCCTCTAGTTCACACTATATTGCTTCTATTGTGTCTTGTTATTCCATAATTTCTGTTATATTTTTATATTTTAAAATTCTTCTTTATGCCCACTTAATATCTTTTTAATATCCTTTATTTCTTTAGTCATATTTTCTTTCATCTACCTGAATTGATTGAGGAGATTTGTTTGAAAATATTTGATTTATTTTTCCACAATCTCTGTCTCCTCAGAAGCTGTACTTTGTTTCACTGACTGGGCCATATCTTCCTGTTTCTTAGTATGGCTTATAACTTTTTCTGATATCTGGGCATTTAATTTTCTTGATAAACAGACTCTGAAAGTCAGTTTTTTCTCTCTCACTTAGGGTTTTATTGTTCATTAGCTTTGTGTTAAGGGTCTTCTTCGACTGTTTTTTTTGTTTTTTTTTTTCAAATTATTCTTCACATTTTGAATATCCTTTAGGACAGATAGTTTAATTGATCAAACTTTTTCAACTCTTCTTCATCTGATTCATGCCCTGTGTGGTGGATGGGCACTGGCAGCTGCCACATAGAGAGTGCTACTAAAAGTTCTTTACTAAAGTTTATCAGCATCTTCTTCCCTCTCTTCCCTGAATGATGTTTAATGTTCTTCTAGCCTCCCGAACCCAGTAAGGTTGTTTCACCAGTTTCCAACTGTTCCATTGCTGTTTTGGAGGGCAGACTGGGTCCTGGAAATCTCTACTCCACTATCTTTCCCAAAGTTCCTACCAAAATGACCTCTTATAATTTTTTTACTTTATCATGTACTTAGTCTTACAAGTACATGTACAAGTCATGTACGAGTCTTCTCAATTTTATGAAAAATAAGGTTTAATCATCATGTTATCTCCTATATTTACTTTTAAAATATTTTATTGTCACTTTAATTAAGCAATCGAACTATGTATTTTGTCATAGTAACTTATGAACATATTTATCTAAGTGTTCAACCACCTGAAAACTTTTTAGCATTTTTACTTCTCAAATAAAATGCTAAATAGTATCTTTTTATTTCAAAAATTTGGGGGTCTTCCAGGTGTCCTCTGGAAAATCACAAAGAATTTGTGTTTTCACCTCATAAAATGAGGTGCTAAAATATTTATTTAATAAGAATAAGACATAGTGTCACATTAAAATATTGTCAACTTAAAGGGATTTTCTGACCTTCTAGTAAGTGGATTTTTATATATATCTGTTATATTTAATAATAAATTTTATTAAGGTATATGTGTATTGATGAAATTATATACTGTTCCTAAATTTTTTCAATGCCCTCATTGTATATAAAATATCCTGTTAATAATCAGTCTCATGGCAAAAAACAGTATAATGTTATCAGGCATAATTTGAGGTATTCTTAAAAATATGTTACATGTCACAAAACATTTGTTATTTTATAATGAACTCTCAGTAGATCTTTCCCTTTATAAAAGAATAATAAATTAAACATAACCATTTTTTGTCTTTTAGTTTTTAAGTCTAATAATGCACCAATAATATTTTTTCTTTATTCTAATGTTTTCCTGAAAACACTGCAGTCAGCTACAGACTGAATTGCTTCACCTTCAAAAATATACTGTCTCAGAGACTTGTAGAAAGGACTGGGTCACCAGTTTCTAAAAACATTGTTTAAAGAACTTTAACACAATTCCATAGGACTGACTCAACATTTCCAAAAATCTAAGAAGAAGCTGATGAATTCATGAAAATTTCTAATATAAGATTGAGCAGAACAAGGATTAATAACATAGGACTGAATGCATTGATAAAAATATGATTATGGAATTTGTTTAAAATATTGCTGTGTTTAAATATTTTATGTTTTAAATACAAGGAATTCCTTTGGTTTTCCATTAATCTATTAATCTCATGAAGGTCTTCCAGCAGCCATCTTGGCATCAATATCCACGTGAACTTCTTGCCAGATTTCCAGATCCATCTATTGATTCCCTCTTTTATTAGCCTGCTTCATTTACCCCTCAGAGGCTTTGCACTTTTATTCTTAGAGGGGTGCTGAAGGGAGATGGTCATTCTTCTGTAATTACTTCCTGCTGGTTAGGGGCAGTAGGCCCTACCCCACAAGGTGAAAAACCCTCTGGCTATTCTATCTCTGGTGGAGGAAGATGGATCTGACATCCTGAATGAAGCTGGATGAAGTCCCCATATGACTAAGATGTTGAATCTGGAAGAAATGAACTTGATTAGAATTTTGAGGATATATGGCCCCTCTAAGAGGATACTGGACCACAAAAGTAGAAAAGTCCAGGTGCCTGCAAAGGCTGCATCTTCCCAAATTTGTTGGGAAGCAGTATTCTTCTTTCAGCTATTTTATGCTGTTGCTTAACTCTAGAGAGAAGAGGCATTGCCCTTTTTATGTAAGCTACAGGAGATGAAAATAGACAAGAATTCTTAAAGACTGTTTCATTTGCCCTCCACCTAGCAGTAGGTGTTTGGGCTAGAGTTAGAGGGAACAGTTGCCTTTGACAGAGACTCTACTTAGCTTTGTTTCTTGAAGAGGTATTTCAGGCCGTGCAATGACTGGCACTCATGTGTTCTGTCCAATGCTTCTGGTGAGCTGGCACTTTTCTGGGCTCAGGATTAGTGAACCAAGCTAGAAATTCCTTTAAACTTAATAGCTGTAGAAGTGATCAGAACTACAAAGTAAAGTTCCTTCCATTTTGGCTCTAATTGAGAGAGAGGCTTGTTTTCTTGCCAAGTTTTGGTCAAACCTGGTTTACAGTTCCTGGGTGAGGAAAGGTTGCCCATGGTCCATCTCAAATGGGCTAAGCTGAAGTGGGGATTAGCCACCTCATTTGCTATTTCCCTTCTGATGGGAAATGCTTAGCCCTGGCAGGATGGCATGTGGGTTTGCTGGTCCTCCCCAGGGTATGAGTGGGACAGGTTCTGGTCAAGGGCTAAGAGGGATACCTGGGTTAAGCACATTCATTAACTACTTAGAAAATGAAGTTTACCAGGACTTTCAATATGTTCAATATCTTTCTGCATATGATCTAGAATAGAGGCTGTGCTCAGCTATATTGTGGCTATGTAGACCAGCAGTAAGCAGAATTTAAGACAGTTCTATGAGGACCATGCCCATTATTCTCAGAAGAATGAAGAGGCACTTTTTAGTTGACTGACCTGGCATTCCACAGTCAAAGTCTGACTAAAACATTCACCACTCCAAATAATTTGGAGCTGATGCTCTCATCTCAGGGTCATTAGAATTTAATCCAGAGCCTTGCTGATGGGAGTCCCTGTGGTTGATTTAGGTCTTGGGGGATTCCTGAACACTCTGAAGTTCAGACCAAAGTGCCCATGATGGTTTGGTGGTAGATGGGAGCAGTTGCCCAAACTGAAGCACCTGAGATAAGTGTCAAAGGAAATTTGGCTGCCCACTGAATGGAAGCGCCCAAGGAATGGGGGCTATTCAGCATTTACTGTTCTGGTTCTCAGCACTCCTGCATTTCAGGGTGTGAGGCTGACTACACTGTTACCCAAACAGAAGCTCCTGAGATAAATCTCAGGACACATTTGGCTGCTCTCTGAATCAAATTGCCCAAGGCTTCTTAGGTCTTGGGGGACATTCAGAGTTACTTCTCTGGTTCCTGTCACCCCAGGATTCCCTGGGACCCTGCGGTTAGGCATTTCCTGGGTCGTTCTGGACTTGGTAGACAGACTGAATAGATCAGATGCCTTCCCAGCCAAATATTGCTCCTTCTTGGAGAAGGGGCAAAAAGCTTATTCTTCCAATTCTTATAAAGGTCTTAAAAAGCTGTCTTAGGAACTGGGAGTTTCTCAGTTAGAACTGCCATAAAAAGTCAATTAGGAGATTAGAGATCAATTGTTCTATCTAACAGGCCTTGGGGTCCTGAGGCAGTAACTTCCTCTGTAGCAAATGCATTTTCAGTTTTACAGTTCATAAAGCAGGAAATCAACTGGTCTAAACATACTCAGCAAATTGTGTCCTAAAGTATAACTGTAAAAGTCAGCATTCACATGGTCTTACTTTCTACCAGCCACTCAATATTTTCAGGGAAGTGTCCACATGTGTTAACATATTTTTTCCTAATTATAGCACTAGAAGACAGATATTCCTCTGTATTTTACAGGTGAGTGAAGGAAGGAATGAAGAGGTCAAATAAAACATTCAAGAATATGTGGCCAATGAAGAGCAGAGATGGGACTCAAACATGGGAGATAGGCTGGAGTCAGCTCTTTTCAATAGTACATGTCACCAAGGCATGGTGAACCAGGGGAAGTAGAGGAAGGAAGGAAATTCTTCTAACCGGAGGGTACAGCTTGAGGCAAGGTGGCCTGAAAGGGATTCAGAGTGGAAAGTGTGTGAACATGTTTGGAGAGACAAGTTTCAATCAGAGTCAGATAAGAGGTTTGGGAGAAAGAAATATAAATATCCCTCATCACATTTAATTATCAGTCCCTGCATTTCTTTCACTCTCCCACAACTGATAGCAAATTCTTTGAGGACAGGGAAAAGTTTGAATTCATTTTATTAAATAATATCTCTCCCCCAACCATCAACTTCTACTTCAACTCTTGCCATGTTTTACTTATTGGTATGTTGAGATTCAAACTGAGACCATGGAACTGAGCTATGTCAGTGATGATGTCATACAAGGGTTATTGGAAGCCTTGGTGCTCACTCAGATACCAACTGCTGTGTGGTTGATGTCTGAGATCTCCCTGTGAGAGAGTGACTAAAGCTACTGATTGACAGATATTCTTTACTTAATCAGAGTCCCCAACTCAGGAGAGTTTGGAACAACACCTAAATTGGAATGAGTGGTAAATTTTCAGAGACTGTTCTTTTAGGTTCACATTCACCCAGACAAGATGATACAGCAATCTGGGAGGAAGAGACCTTTCTCTAAGTCTTTAGGTAAGGATGGAAGAAAAATTTTCTCTAAAGATAGGAGCTGGGATAGAGTGGCCTGATTTTCCCTGTTCAGATTTCCCCTGATTTTTCTAGGACCTAATTTATCCTTGGCCAGAGCAAAGATGTAGAATCTGGCTTAAAAGGATAAGGCTCACTGAGTCTTTCACTGAGAAAATTTTACTTCTCAATTAATAGACAAGAACCAAATTGTGTTATTTGAAGGAATAAATGAGTGAGAAACAAAATAACTCTACTGCATCTGAGGGGTTTCTAGAACATGTGAAATATGTTATTCAATTATGAGTTCTGAGATGTAACTCCTTTGTGTAGATGAAAAGGGAGGAAGTGGGAAACTGGGGCAAAGGACTGTAGGGCAGGAGGACAGGTAGTTAGTTAGATTTTTAGTTCAGTGTTATTCCATTTTCTAATGAGAGTGGCTGGATCCTTTGAGAAATTTAGAAAAGGAATAAAATTTATCAGAGTTGCAGGAGTGGTTTCTTTGATGGAGCCAGTATCACACATTTACTGCATACATCCCAGTCCTTGTGAGTTTTGCTGTCCTCGGGAGGTTTCCCAGGCCCCTCCCACTCTAGCTCCAGGTACATCCTTCTCATTTATCTCCTACCCAACTTTTTCCAAGGACCTAACAACCTGTGACAGCATAGCCTCCCTTAAGGATCACAGTTTTAATTCTCACTGTACTCAGCCTGAGCTTTTGCTGTAATTCCTGTTGAGCACAATTTGCCCAGACCAACTTCTTTCTCCCATCACACCTCTTCTCTTTTTCTCCCTTCAGCTGCCCTTCAGTGGCCCAGACCATCCTTCTGCTCCCTTCTTGTTCTTTGCCTGCCTCTTACATCCTTCTGAAAGGTAGTTACTTCTTCTCTATCCTATGACACTTGATGGATTTTCACACCTCTGCCATTACAAAACACACTTCCATTCTTTTTTCTTCTGAATTCTCTGAGCATCTTGAGAAAAATATAGAAAATCTGCTGATATACTCCAACCCTAATAACTTCCTTTGCCGATTTTGCATCATGACCTACTGAGGTTTGTGGAATCATGACTTAAAGACATGGAAACAGTATTCTGGAGGTAGATCACCTTATCCTGAAAGAGGTCATATAATAATTGCATGCTAATAGAAGCTTCTTTTCAGGGAAAAGTAATTTTTACATTAAATTGTTGTTTGGTTAAAAATGGTAAAAGGAAGAGTTATAACTCTAAGAGCCAAAACAAACTATACAAATTATCTTTCTTAAACATAATTCCTTTTATAAAAACCTTTCTTAAAAATTCTAAGAAAACACATTTACACTCTAAATTTGCTAGGAAAATAACATTTCTAGAATACTTCTTTTTAAAAAAAACATATTATTAAGAAATAGGAGACTTATGAGTTCCTTTCTATGTTCCAAAGGAGTAATTCATTTGAAATTCAAAAATAAATGTGAAAATAAAAATATTTATTAAAATAGATGAAACTCTAGTTGCAACATAAAAACCAATTGTTATTATAATGTTTTCAAAGAATAATATATGTTTTCTATAAGTTGATACTGTCATTAATATCTGTGCACAGGACATTTAGTTGCCCACATAGTGTCCACAAAGAATGGGAGCCCTGGGCAAGAAGAAAGAATTAATGAGGTTTCACAGAGTTTGAGCATGGTACTGTTGTTGAATCCTCCAGGGATCCCTGAGATCAGAGTCTTGAACTCACAGCTGTCCTCACAAGGCCCAGAGAGCTATGTAAATACTTTTTTGTTTTCAGATACTAGGACCCAAGAGAAAAATGCCAAGAAGCCTGCAATATTGAAATAAAAGAGTCCAATCTTCAGGCCCATTAAGATTCCAAGGGTATCAGAGAGGACTTCCTCAACTTCGACTGAGAAGACCTCTAACTTTTCCAGCTATGGGTCAAACTCAGAGCATCAATGGGTCAGGTGCACATATTTTACCAGAGTGTACACAATAAATGGTGTAGTCATTGAGTGGCAAACAAAAACCACATTTCACCTGTGGGAAAGACACCCTGGGTCTTTCCCTAGTGAATTGCTGATCCTCTCTGAAGTCAGCACCATTGGCTCTCCCTGCAGTCTAACCAACACTGAGTCCCTGCTCAGCTCCATGGAGCTCTTATAGGAGGAACCTGAGGCCCACACCCCTGAGCCTGCTGTCCAGGAGGAGGATGAAGAGAGACCCTGCACTGTGACCCCAGACTGGCTGGTACCAGAGATAATGGCCTCCACTGTGTGGCTTGTTGCAGTGTTCCCATCCAGGGAGGCAGTCCTGGCACATGCAGAGTGTGGGATGGAGGAGGGATTCAACTGCTGAGTCTTCTATGAGGAGGTGCTGGAGAGGCAGCAGCCCCACTCAGAGCAGTGCCATTGTAGAAGTTGCCACCAGCTGGCCCAAAAATGCCTGAAGGCCAACATAAAAAGGGAAATAAAAGAAAAGGAAGAAATCTGTCACTGCTTACAGGAAAAGTTGGAAATGGTGAAACAAGATTTGATCAGACTGCAACAAGAGCTGATGATGCTACAGAGGCAGGAGGCCAGGCAGAAGAAACTGAGAGCAACACATACTAAAGGGCAGAGGGGGAAGCACTTGAAGACCTGCTGCAGGAGGAAACATTGACTTAGAAAGAGCAGGGTGCATGGGCTGGGAAGTGTGAGCCTTTCTGTGAAGATTTCTCTTCAGGCTAATTCAATTTATCTGCTCTTTAAGAAAGTCCACTCCATCTACTACAATGCCTGCCACCGCACCTCAACCTCATGGGGAGCACCAACCCTACAAGAAACTGTACTGAAGCCACCTCAGAACTGCTGGAATCAATTCAGACTCAGACTCACTCAACCCAGCTAATATAGAATCCTTATTTTGACACTGAGTTCTACCAGATTCTGAAAATGAGCCACACTGTCAGTCAGGAAGGAGAAGTGGGATATTAATGGGTCATGGGAGGCTGAAGCTTAGGTAGCTGCATGGTAACTGTGTTTCTTAAAGAGCATGTAAATTAAAATTATAGAAGAAGTAACTAGAAGGAGCAGGATCAGTGCCAGGCTGTGGGGAATCCTGCTTACTTGTGAGTAATGGACTAACATATAGGCAGTGAAAAGAAAGAAGGCATTGCAAGAGGACACTATGAAATAATGTGAGCTCATGACATATTAGTAGTTACCACATACAGAAATTGAATTTGGGTTTATGATATAATGTTTCCTTTTGGTTGAGTGGGAGTGGCAGTTGGTGTAGAAAAATTCCACTGAGTGTTATACTTTCTAAATACAAATAGAAACAGTATTTCATGGATAACTGCTGCAGATATTTCCTTGAATGATGAAGAACTATTATTCGCTTTAAGGATATTTCACTCTTATTTTACGCATATCTTTGACCCTTCTGGCTTTTATTTTTGGTCTTCTATAACCTGACCTATCCTGAGATCATTAACTGGAAAAAAGCCCAACTAATAGTAAAAGAGAAAAAGAAGTTGACATCTAAACCTGAACAGAACAGCAACAACCTGTATAACCAGAGGTGAGAATGGGACTGGAACATTCAGACCCAGGTTCCATAATGAGCAGAAGAGCCTAAGTCACATCCAAAGCATCAAGTCCCAGGGTCTGGGAGGTTCTAGAAATGAGAGGTTCATGTTTTTCTCCTTAAGAGATGAGACCCAGAGTAGTTTGTGGAAGCCTCAGAAGCATTTGAAGGGTGGTCATGACCCAGGGGACTAATATATACTTCACCAGTGTGTCCTATTTTTATTTTTCAGAGACATACTGATGGCTTCAATTAGCAATTGGTTCTGATGAAGAGGGGCAATATGCACACTACTGTCATGGGAAAGGAAAACCAATGAAGCACAGATGTACTGCAGGAGGAGTTGGGCAGAGGCTGGGCAGAGGCTGGCTCATGACTTCCAACTATCTGAAGACCATTGGACCAAAGCCTTCTTTTACCTTGAAAGCTGCATCTACTCAGTTAACACCTTCTCTCTTCAGTCTGATGAAATAGCATAAAGTACACAAGAGTGAGTTTTTAACTACAGCATATTAGCAAAAAAGGTGATCGCAACATGAGAGAAAATGAATCTTGTAGTGGTCCATGTTTGCCTAGTGAATTGTTGATCCTGTCCAGATACTTCCTTATCTCTAGATATGCACAGTCAATAGATTCTTCAAGAATAACTACACTAACTCTCAAAAATTCTTTTTGTCATTTCTACATATAGAGATCAGAAGAGGTCATTGTCTCCAAATAGGAAGTAGGGGATCTGCTGGGTCTGACTTTTGTGCAGTCTGTGGACATGCTCTTCATATTAATAATTAAAACATTTGAACACTGTATGCAAGATAATTTTTGGCCTATTTAGAAAACATCCAACAAAATGTTTATAAACATATGTGCATGTATATGAATGTTTTAGCTTACATAGTCCTTACACTCTTATAATGATCATTATAAATTTGTATAAAGAAAGCAGCAGAATCATACCCTCCATCAATTATAATTCTTCCATCCAGGTGCCAAAAGTTAATGACATATGTGTATCCTTTCATACTTTCTTCTTTTACAGGAGACATTTATAATGGTACAAGAATACTTGTAGATCTTTTTGCTTGCTTTTGTGGAAAATAGATCACACTTTTTCCCATTTTTATTCACCCTTTTCCACTTAGTCTGTTATGATTCCTTGTAATTCAGTAGATATGGCACTAACACTATCATTTTGGTTATGCCAATTTTTAATTCATATTAACACATGGATTATTTAATGGGAGCCATTGCAGTACACACTGCACATGCTAAACAACTCTCTACAGGTGAGCACATATCTATGCTTTTTTCTTTACCTTCTTTTCTGCATGTTCTAACTCTCATATCTATCTCACAAGAGTATCTAAGGTATTTGATGTTAATAATCTGTTTAGTCTGTCTTATCTATGCCTAAACAATCATACTCAGATATTGAGATATCTAGATTTACTCTTTTATGCATACATAAAAACATCTACATGTGTGCAATATATTCATGTATTTGTTATTGTTTTACCCAAATGTGTTCATTTTGCAAATACTATCCTGCATCTTGCTTTCCTCCTTAGGTAATACTTCATGGAGCTCTCTATTACTGAAAAACCACTATAACTCTTTCATTCCAATGACTACCAAATATCAAGTATGATATGTGCCTGTATCACACTTTTTCCCTTCTGCTGCCTGCCACAGGACTAACAAAAGGGGAACTATAGCCACCACAGAGAGGATGAAACTGACTGGCCTTTATCTCAACTTACCAGCCTCTTCCTCATGCTCCTCTCTGGATGCTACACAGTGTCCACTAGTCCCCAGAATTTCAAATAGTTGATTCAGACAATTCCTGCCTCTTCAATAGATGCTTTGGTGGAGGGACTGGTTCCTGGGCTTCCTATTCTGCCATCTTCTTCACCATCTTTTCTCCATGTTCCAACTCTCCATTCCCAGTACTTGTCCCACAAGTGAACAGAAGGTCATTCATATTATCTTGTAAATAGCCTCTTTTATTATTCATGCCTAAACAATCATATTCAGTTATACAAATACACATATCTACTCCATTATTCACACATATATACATATAGATGTATTGAAAAATATTCAAGTGTTTGTCATTGTTTTAACCAATTGGGCTCATTTTATATATACTACTCTGCATCTTGCTTTCCTTCATATATAATATTGACTGGGCATTCTCTTTCTCAGCTGCTACTGTTCTTTCATTTTAATGAATGCCTGATATATATAATGTGGCTCTACCAAAAATTATTCTATATTCCTTCATCAATGGGTAATGATTTTAATTAATTAATTTATTTATTTATTTATTTTAAAAAAGATAAACTGATAACTAAGAAGGCACCACCTGGTTTGCCAGTGTTGTGGAATGGGAATGGGTGCCAAATGGAAATGAAAGGAGAATTTATTTATCCTGAATTTTTAAATTTTTTTCCTTTTTCCCTATTTTTGTCACTGGTTTTTGTTTCTTTTCTTTAAACAATTTATTGAAGTATATCATTCATACATGAAGATATATAAACCATAAGTGTTTGGTAAAAAATGTTCATGCTTAATTACATTTATTTTTTTCTTATAATTTCTTTTTTGTTGTTTTTGCTTTTTTAATGTCACTTCCTATACCCAGATATTCCCTAGAGGAGGTGACTGGACTGTCCTTCACACCTTCTCTAAAT